>VYXH01006609.1:320531-351704 GCA_013397275.1 Burhinus bistriatus
GCAAGGGGCCGCGGCTTCGAGCGGGCGGGAGCGGCCTGTAACCCGCGAGCGGGAGCGGCTGCCCGGAGGAGGCGGTGATGCTCGAGGCCGCCCCCTTCTGACGCGGTCCTGGCGGGAGCCAATCCCCGTGCGCCCGGCGCATTCAAACGCGGCAGGGAGAGGGCGCGAGCCGCGTCCGGACCGAAGCTGGGGCGGCGGGTGAGGAGGGGCCGCGGTGAGGCGAGGGACGGGGCTGCCTCCCCCTCGGGGGGTGGCGGGGGTTCCACTGTGGTATCCCGCGGGCCCGTGGCTGGCCGCGGCGCGGGCGGGCCGGACGGCCGTTGTTTTGGGAGCCGCAGAGCCGGGTCTGCCGCGCGGGGTGGCGGGCTCCGGAGGTGTTGCCCCGCGGAGTCCCCTCAGGCTCGGTCGGCCGCCGCTTTCTCCTCACCTTCTCCCTGCGGCCGCGGGCGGGCTCGGCTACCCGGCGGGGCTGAGGGCCGCCTTCAGCGGGGCGGTCGTAAAACAAGTCTGCGGCTGTGCCGAGAGTCTCTCTGGGGCTGGCCTGAAGAGGGTAGGTTTGCCGAAGGATAGTGAAGGTACCGATTTCTTCTACGCTTTCACCCAACTTTGAACACTTGTGTTTCATCTCCAGTTAGTGTTTGTAATCAATTAAGAATTAGGAATAAGCGTACTTTTAACAAATCTTGAATCTTAATTTAGAATGGAGGGGCTTTCAATGGGGAGATTAAGTTTTTCTACAGAAAAGCTTTGTGAAGCTAGAGCAAGGCACAGCTATAGCAACAGGAGGGGAGGACTTCTGTTCTTATGCTAGTTACTTTAAAGCTGAACAGAAGAGATGGACTTTTCCGAAAGTTAAAGCAATTCATGGCTCACAACCGTGTTTCTTTATTTACGGACTGCTAGATGGAACCGCAAAATGTATATTTTATGAGTTGTGTAACATAAGTATCAAACTGGATTGAGCAATGATATGCTCTGTTTGAAACTTTCCTTGCAGCCCTTGAGATACGAAAACTTTGTGCAGTTGTGACACACGTAGAAGTGGATGTAATCACATAAATTCTGAGAGTACTGCAAGAGCTATAACTTAAAAGTGTAGCATTAAAAGAAACTTCTGTTGGAGTCAAAGGTTAAATAGTTGCTTCTACATCACTTGCTCTCATCTTGCTTTCCTTTTTTCCCCTGACCATCTGCTACTTTTTGTTAATGATACGTGCAATTTTTGAAGGATCTAAGGCAGATGACTTCCTATTGACTTTTAATAGCAAAGTAATTGCAGCTGTCACATCTGCAGTGAGCAGTGATGTTGAACCTGTAACAACCCAATAACTATGATGCATATGCAACAGTGAAAGAATACTTTTCTATACAGATTAGACATATACAGCTTTCTAAATAGTTACATGTGGAAAGGATGTGGAACATGTTTTACAGTTTTTCTTCTGTCCCTTAGGCTAGGTATCTTTTTGCTTTGCTATGCATGTATGTACGTACTATGGTGACCTAAAATAATGTCCAAATGTGTTGTAGTAGTCATCTTTATTAACTGTCCTATTCTGATAGTGGGTTTTATATATCAAAATCCTGGAAAAAAATAATCTGCTTTCTGTGTTCACAGATTTCCTACTCAACTTTAATAATTTTGTTGTTGTATTGGAGTTTGTTAGTTATGAAACACTAGGAGCATAAATTGTTGTGAGTGGAGGCACAATCCTGAATTCCCTTTCTTTGGGGATCATGGCAGATCATTTGGAAGAAATGTCCACAGTGATCTTTGTTGCTAAATGGTTAGATCATTCTTTGTACCAATGGGTGTTTCCTCGTGATGTTTGGTTTACTTTCTGAAACAAATCATAGAACTCAGTAAATGGAATCAAATAGCCTACTATTGGCAGAAGCAGTCATTCACATATAGAAGAATGACCCTTTTTTTTTTTTTTTTTTAAAAGTGCTGGAGGTGAAGGGGATACTAAGTGTTGTTAATGTTTGGGGATGTATATTTACCACAGTATATGTGATGAGCTCCCCATGCACCAAAACATAACTTGCACTGGACATGAGCATCATAAAAAATTTTTGCTTTGTCTCCCCAGATTCCATAAGAAGAAATATCTAGAAATGGTCTTTTAGTAAAGGTGTTGTACTTATTAAAAACCTAATGTTAACTTGCTGGAAGACAAAATGCCTATTTACACAGTTCCTGCGAGAAGTCTCTCTGAGGTACAATGTACTACCACTTTGCGGAAGAGTTCTTCACAAAATACCTTTACTACCAGCAAAGCATCTGGGCAGCAACTGAAATCGCAGGTGTCAGGGGAAGAAAAGGATAGTCTACTTTCATGTTCTTGGAATAAGACTGAGGAAGTAAATAGGACCTATGTGATTTCAGCCTCTAAAAAAGTGAGTGACACATCAACTGCATTTAAACCCAAAGGCCGACTAACACTCCAGAGGAGAACTGGAGCAAGCAAAAAATCAGTGTCCAGTAGTGAACAATTGCATACAGACACAACACAGGGCATGGAAAATACACAAACGGAAAAAAAACTTACTCTGCAGAGGCGTGTGAGGACTGGATCCATAGACAAGAGTAAAACTAATCAGAATACTATGCCTGGAATAGAAAATAATGTCATGGCTTCACAAAGAAATGACAAGATTGCACTTCCACCAAATATTAATAATAACGATACCCATGATGTTAAACCAAGCTTTAAGTTAGCTGAGGGTCAGTCAAGTACAAAGTTGCGTAACCTGAACAGCAAGGATTCCTTTGGCTTTGTTGATGGTCTGTGTGAAAATGATAGCTGCACGCATTTAAAATATAGGACAAGCGCTGCTGACACAAAATCTCAAAATGAACTTCCTAAATCAGAACAATTAGTTACCATGAAATATATTAATAAGGTATCAGGAGAACAACTGAATGAAAAAGGTGATATAAATAAGCAAGCTGGAAAGCAAAGGTTGCAACACTTGATTGTAAAACATAACAGTTTGGAAAGACAACGAACACCAATGAAAGGTTCAGTAGAAGGGTTTAAGCTTACACCAAAGAACTGCACTTCTCAGGAACAACCATATTTGTCTGCTTCAAGTAAACGAACACCTCATCTTCAAATTCTAGCCAAAAAGAAAACTAGTGTCTCCAGCTCTCCTTCTGTGAGTAGAAGTTCAAAACCAAAAGAGAACATAGAAACTCTAGCTGAGAGCAATAGCACTGAGAAAGATGTTTTCAAAGTGGAAAACAGCAAAGTGATTGTAGCTGTGCGTGTACGGCCTTTCAGTAACAGGTTTGTATCCTGGACTTATTTCTGATGTTAATAGTAGCTTTTATAGTGCATGTTGATTCCTGCTGTGTATTTTTTGAATTATTTAAAGATTGACCTAAGAAGGATATAATACATACTTTGAAACTAGCTGATATTTCATGTAACATCAAGATAAAGATTTTAAGAGGTTGAATTCACTTTATAGGCATTTGGGGCTATTTTTTACATATTCATTAGCAGAAGTATTTTGAGCTTGAAGACTTTGTATATTCATCAAACTTTTTTTTTTAAGAATGATTACTGAACTTTTTATTTTCCGTAAGGCTGTTGATTGAAATGACTAACTTAAAGCACGTAGCTTATGCTTTTTTAATTTTTTCATTTTCCCCCCCCTCCTTCCATTCAGAGAGAAAAATGAAAACTCACTCCCTGTAATCTCCATGAGTGGTTCAGAGACAGCTGTACAAAATCCAGCCACAAACCAAGTTTACAGCTTCAGTTATGACTTCTCTTTCTGGTCTTTTGACGAGTGTCATCCTAATTTTGCAAGCCAAGCAATGATTTATAAAACTTTGGCAATGCCACTCCTAGAAAGAGCTTTTGAGGGATATAACGCTTGTCTTTTTGCTTATGGACAAACTGGTTCTGGAAAATCATACACGTAAGTTACTAATAATAATTGTTAAAATTCTGTAGAAGCCAACTGTTATGCAATGTAAAGTCATGAAAAGAGATTATATGGAATAGATTTCATAGTTATTGAATTGTGTTAAAATGTTTTTGCATCTTTAAAAACAAATTCAACAAAATAATTAAAACAATGTTTGTAATAATTAGAGACAAAGTTAGCTGTAGAATATATTTGTGTCTGACACTGACCTCTTTCTATGTCTAGTGAAGAAAATAAAAGCTCTTTCCAGAGATTTTGGTGAAGAAAAACCTTTAGTAATGCTGAGATCTTCTCAGACTCTCCCAGTGCTGCTGTTCACCACTGTTTTTTATTTTGTGTGTGAAGTCACACGTTCTAAAGTATATTATGCTTTTTTGGACAAGACCTTTCTAATTATTGTCCTGTCCGTTTCCGAACTTAAATAAATAAAAAAATCCAGATGTTTATGGCACTGCTTATTTGAAATCTAATCTTTACCCAAAATAATCCCAGACAAATGATGTTTTGAGGGTTTATAGCCAATTTCATATACCTTGTGTATATTTTTCAATAGAATGCCTAGTGAACTGTTTTGTTTCCAACCATACGTCTATTAAAATCAGTTCTATAAGCTTTATAATTCCCATGAAGTACTATAGACTTTTAAATATGTACCTGAGGATCAGAAATGTTTCTATTCAATTTATTGTAAGTGCAGAACTTACACAGGGGTAGGATTTTCTTTTTAAGTGGGAGCTCTACTTTTACTTGTAATGTTTATTTACCTTGGCCTAAAAGAAAGATATGCTTAATATTGCAATTGCTATCCTGTTTGTTGTATTTTTTCTTTTCCTCCACCTTCAGGTAAACACCTACTTACCTTCACACCTTTCTATTTTCAGCAAGGCTGAAATTAATATCAGTAATAACTGTCTCGTCAGGTCTACGCAACAAACTTCTGCTGACAACTATGTTGTGCAGCTGTGTGTGTCTCGAGACTGTAGCTGAATTAGTACGGTATACTGGTGTTCTGCGGTGGCAGAACTAGACTGGAAAAAAATACGCTAGAGGTAGGGAGGGGCCTAGGTTACTGCACTGGCAGGGTGCAGAGAATATAAAATGCATGCATGTTAGGAGATCAAATGTCTATGGGTTTACTGTTTAGAGTACAACTTGCTCTTCAGTTGCTGTAGGGTTGTGACGTAGGTTTTCAACCCATTTCTCAACGATTGAATTAGAAAAGACCTCTGGACATCATCTGTCTAACTCCCTGCTCAAATAGCAGCAACTTAGATCAGGTATATTTCTGTCACTTACTGCTTCTATAACTTAGAAGCAGATGACATTTCAACTCTAGAGCTGTACTATTCATATTAAAACTAGCTATAGAGGGTTACAAAACTGAACTAGCAGATTTTTTTGTAACTACAGGATGATGGGATTTGATGAAGACCGAGGAATAATTCCAAGACTTTGTGAAGATCTTTTCACTCGAATAGCACAAATAGACAAGCAGCAGGTAGTATGCTTATGCTATTGACCTTACATTGAATTATGTCAAAACTGATGCATTTTAGTATTTTGATACCTATTTAATTCTTTTATTTTATACCTTAGTGCTGATACATTTATTAATGTCTGTATTCTTTTGTCGATTCAAATCTTATTTCTGCTAGTAGCTCTGATTAACAGGGTTCCCTAAACAGTCAAATCAATGTTGTTTTGATTCCTTACTAATAATAATGTAAAGAAGAAATATGGGCATGATATTTTTGGTGTGTCACTAGACTAGGATTCTTTCCTCTATATAGCATATCTTACAGGATGAGATTTATGTAAGGAAAAGTGAAAAGAAATCCTAGTGGGTTCCATACTTTCAGTGAAGACACATAAAATAGAACTCAAAAGATAAATTCATCTTTAAACATTGTCATATGTCAAAGCAAAATACTTTAATAGTATTCTAATTCTAGTATTCTAACTCAGAATTCTTGCTCAAATGAAAAAAAAACAACCCACCTACACCCACCTGGATTTTTTTTTTTTTTAAACTTTAAAATTTTCATTGTAAACAATGTTTTGTTTTCTTCTCTGTTTTGAGAATAGATCTTTATCTGTACTATATGAAAGAGTGGTCTTCTGGGAGGGGGTGGGAATGTTTCACCTGAACACAACGTATTTTGATTTGAATTCCTGTCCTACACCTATGATATGTGGAGTTAAAAACAACAAAGCAGTAATCCTTTCCAGAGCGTTTTAATCATAGAATACCAGATTGGAAGGGACCTCAAGGATCATCTGCTCCAACCTTTCTTGGCAAAAGCACAGTCTAGACAAGATGACCCAGCACCCTGTCCAGCTGAATCTTAAAAGTGCCACAACACTGGGGAATCCACCACTTTCCTGGGGAGATTATTCGAATGGCTGAGTGTTCTCATTGTGAAGAATTTTCCTCTTGTGTCCAATTGGAATCTACCCTGGAGTAACTTGTACCCATTACCCCTCGTCTTTTCCATATGATTCCTTGTAAAAAGGGAGTCTCCCATCTTCTTTGTAGCCACCCTTTAAATACTGGAACATGATGGTAAGGTCTCCCCTAAGCCTTCTTTTCTCAAGGCTGAAAAACCCAATTCTCTTAGCCTTTCATCATATGGCAGGCTTCCCAGTCCTTTGATCATCTTTGTGGCCCTTCTCTGGACCCTTTCCAGCCTGTCCAGATCTTTTTTGTATAGCAGGGACCAAAACTGAACACAGCATTCCAGGTGTAGCCTGACAAGCACTGAGTGGAGTGGGACAATGACTTCTTTAACTCTGCTGGTGATGCCCTTCATGCAACCCAGCATACTGTTGGCTTTCTTTGCTGCAGCAACATACTGTTCACTCATATTGGGTTCGCAGTCCACCAGGACCCCCAGGTCCATTTCCACAGAGCTGCTCCCCAGCCAGGCAGACCGCAGCCTGTGCTGCACTCCTGGACTATGTTTTCCCAGATGCAAGACCTTACACTGGTCCTTGCTGAACTTCATAAATTTCTTGTTAGCCCATTCTTCCAACCTATCCAGGACTTCCTGCAGGGTGGCTCTCCCTTCCGAAGTGTCCACTTCCCCACTCAGTTTGGTGTCATCAGGAAACTTCATCAGGATACACTAGATTCCATCATTCAGATCACTTATGAAGATAATAAACAGTGTTGGGCCCAGTATCGATCCCTGGAGGACCTCAATTGTGATAGTTGCCAGTTTGAAAAGGAGCTATTTACCACCATGCTAATGAAGGGTTACATTCTGTTTCTGCCCCAATTAATTGGTGTAGTAATGGTAAACTTAGAGAATCATAACTGGAGACACAATTAACATAAACTCTTAAAAAAAAATTTTTAAACTACTTTTTTCGTGTCTTAAGAAGAGAAGACCCGAATTGAGAATGAAGGTATGCAGGAGGGTTGTTTGTTTCTTCAGATATATTTATTTTTCCGTCTGGCTGTTGTTAAGCCTTTTTAAGACTGAACTTCTGGTACAGAATCTCTTTTGAGGAACCAACTTGACTGCAGTACAGTGCCTGAGATTTGAATTGTGTACCTAAAACTTTCTATAGTAGTAACACAAATCATAACTTGTGGTTAGAAACTCTGAATGTCTCTTAAAATTGTGAAAAGGATTAGAAACTTGTATTTACTCTCTTTCTTGGATAAGGAATATCTGATACAAAACATGCTGGTGACAAATGCTGTTCTTTGTATTCTTTTTCTCTGTATGTTTGTCTGTGTCTGTAAGGACTGATTTGCAGGTCAGTAGACCTTAACATTCAGTTAAACTTATGCAGCCAAACTATTCCAAATTTCTTTATCGCTTTATGCTTCGATTCTTGACTTTGAATCCTAATACCAGTGAACGTGTAATATTCTGATCCTACAGTAGATTTGGTAGACACTGAGAAATCTAAGAAGATTATTTATTACTGAGTTTGGCTAGAGAGTATAACTTCTAAAAAATGCAGAGCTGCTAGATATATTTGATATTCCTTTGCTTTTTCATTGTGAATAAGTGATTCTGCTGCTGCAAATTGTCTTGAATCTTGTATTTCTTCAATGTTTTAGGGTTTTTTGCTGCAATCTTCTTTGTCTTTTAAAGGAAATGCCATTTTATTAAAAAAAAAAAAAAAAAAAAGACAAGACCTGAATGCCTTCAGAAAAAGGAGGAGTGTTTTCATGAAGTTTGTTGTCCGGTACTTAAAATTGCTGTAGGTAGAATCGAGGTTTATCTTTCCATTAGGTCATCCTATTCCATGTCAGGATGTTGACAACATCAGTCTGTGCCTTCTCTGTTACATGTAATTACATGCTGTAGAAGCCCAGTCCCTAAGGTTATGAATGTTGTTGCAGGTGCAAACAAAACTATATTTTCATGCACTAAAACCCCAATACTGAAACTTCTGAGGTGGATGTATATACTTTTTTTTTTTTCTTAAGCTTGATAGCTATCATCTGGGAATGGCTGTGGATGGAATTCCAATAAATTGTATTCTTGGCAATAGCAGATCCTTAGTCCCTTCAGTACAAATGCTTGTAACATTGAATAGCAGGATCTTGTAATCTAGGTTAACTTTTGAAACAAAGGATGATGAAAATGTTTTGTGGATTATATTAATAACTTTCTCATTATTAATTTTATTAGATTTTGTATCATCTTGAAATGAGCTTTTTTGAAGTATACAATGAGAAAATTCATGATTTGCTTGTCTTTAAAGCTGAAAGCGGACAGAAGAAACAACCAGTAAGTTGCTCACAGAAACAAGTATATGCATAATCTCAAAGTGGTGGCATCTATTCTGTAAACAAAAATGCAGAAATGACAGGAGATCATTGTTTTGTTATTGAAGTACTTTAGATTGTTGTGAATAATGGGATTCAAGTAAAAAAAGAAATTTCACTGTATGACCAAGCAAAATGCTTGACACTTCAGAAATGCTAAGCAAAACAAAAAAATCTTACTGAAGTAGAAACAAAATGATTTGGTAGAATCTCTTAAATTCCTGTTCACATCTCTCCTTATCTGCAAAATGAAGATGATCTTATTAGCCTTTACAAAAGGTCTTTTAAAATATTATTTATCTAAATCTCCAGATTATATTAAGACTCTCTGTGCAATATAATTTGAGTTATAATCTTGTAATTTAGATGGAGTTCTAAAATGGAAGAATGTCAATGTCAAGAGGCTTCCAAAGGTGTTTGGGGAAAAAAAAAAAAAAACCAACAGTATTTGCCTAATTGTATTTGATCCATCAGTCTTCTCAGTTCTCGGCACTACTGAAATGTCCATTCAGTTTCTGAAAATATCTGTATATTGTTTATCTGCTGGGATGCCTGTTTGCCACTGACTCTACGTATCTAATTGCAGTCCCTAGTATCTTCATGAAACAATGTTAATATTTGCAAAGGGAGAATTTTTCCCCACTTTGTTTCCTCTGTGTATTTACGTTGCCCAGCTACAGAAAACTACTATCATATAAGAGCTTAGCACCAAGATGGAGAATATCTTTCAGACTATTTACCCTGGTTAATTTACTGCTTAGAGCCATGGGGCTGTTGTTGGAAGTTCATTTTATTTCCGTTGGCGGTTTGTTTCCCAAAAAGCTGGAGGAGGGAAAACTCGGGGAGAGGAATAAAAGATCGGTGACCTTAACTTGCTAAGGATCACTAGTTAAACTAGTTTAGCTAGTTTTTAATGCTTGTGTGTTAGAATATGTAGAACCATAAATTAAAGACATTTTTGTTAAGTAGGGAATGTAGGGAAGGAATTTATCATGTTTGATTTATTTAAAAAAAAGTTCTTTCTGTACTTTGACATATTGAACACTATACTCACCACTTGTGTGTAAACTACGAGTATTACTTTATGATAAAGAAGATATACTACATTCAACTTGCTGTTGAAATCAGTCCCTTATCCTAAACTTAGGACTTACATGGCCTAGTTATATAGTCTTGTTTGTAGTGTTTCTGAGTTTTGTTCGTGATTTTGAGCTAAGCTATTTAACTTGGAAGCATAATAGATTTATGCTGCAGAAAAGACTTTATTTTTTTTTTTCTTATGTAAATATCTTGTATAAGATACATGTTCTTGCAGTTAGCTCTGTGAGCAATGGCCTGGTGCAGTCTGCTGTGGTTTCTCAGGCAGCTGGAAAAATTCAGTTGTTGGTATTTTCCTGAAAATATTGTTGTAGATGATTCATGCTAAGTTTTGTTGATGATAAATGTCATACTAGGGATGTGGATAGACTTTCTCTTAATTTTAAGATATTCCTGAGTGCTAGGTCTAACTAATGCCATCCTAATTTTTCTTTTAAAATTATTCTCACCAGCTTCGTGTAAGAGAACATCCAGTGTTAGGACCATATGTGGAAGGCCTGACAGTGTAAGTTTTGACTGTCATTTTAACAGATGTATAGTGTAATCCTGAAAGAGTGTGCTAATTATTATCTTGAGGCTCTATAACAGCTTGTATACTCACCAGTAAATTAGGCAAGATCTTAGTATCACAGTTTCACAAAAATGAGTACCCATGTCTAGCTCGACTTGATGTATTTCTTTTAGTGTATTGCTTTAGTGAAATAAGTGTGTGGAAGTCTCCAGACAACTGCAGCTTTCATAGTATATTTGTATTGTGTCTGTAACTGGGGAAACGTGTCAGAACTTAGGCAGCAGGGAAAACTGTAGAAAGAAAACAGTCTGAACCCAAACTTTTCTTTTTCCTCCACCTTAGGAATGTTGTCAGTTCTTACTCTGATATCCAGGTAAGAGTTATTTGGTTACCAAAAGGGAATACAAATATTTTTACTTGCTCCTTCCTTCACTGCTGAAAATTAAATTCCATGGATGGGAAGAAAATGTGTTCCAGGCTGCCCAGTAGTCTATGATATTTCAGCTGATTCTGTAAAAGGATAATGAAGGCTAGTCCTACGTAATGGAGCTAAGTAGATGCATACAGGCAAGTGTCGCTTTCTTTGCGTGGTTATCTCTTAAACTTAAGTTTTAATTACTCACTTATAGAGTCATTGTTTGTGTAAACTTTATTTACGAACATTTTAATCTTCAGTTAACTACCTAAAGTAGGTTTTGGTTTTACAACCTCCCTTTTATTTCTTACAGAGTTGGCTTGAACTAGGAAATAAGCAGAGAGCAACAGCTGCTACAGTAATGAATGACAAGAGCTCTAGATCTCATTCTGTCTTCACCCTTGTCATGACACAAACCAAGGTATTGCTGGGTATTTTATATCTGTTCAAATCTGGTACTAAAAAGTTTTGTGTGCTGCCTAGAAAATTTTTATGAGAATATATTTGAAGATGAATAAAGTGCAGGGCATTTTAACATGGCTTTCTACACAGCAAAACTTGTTTTATTTTACATGCTTTGAGTAGATTCTGATGTCTCTGTGCTACGTATATTTATAGCAGCAATATAAATAAGTCTAGACTGGCAGATCTAGGAGTAGTTCCAAGCTTCTAGTGTGAGTTTTGAGATGTAACTGGAATCCAAATTGAGGCCAGACCTAATTTCACACTGCTGCCAACACATCATTAGCTTCTAAGAAGGTTAGGCTATGGAAGGTAGATAGCTGTGTTGAGTTCTTGCAGGTGATGAGCTGGGACAATGGTAGGAGATGGATTTTCTGCTCAGTTTCAACACAGTTCACTGAGTAAATGTTTCCTTGCTTCAGGATACCTCTCACCCATGTGTCTCCAGGATATAGGTACTACAACTCCTCTGATTTATAAATGTGTAAGAGACAAAACCTGACTTAGTAAGACGAACCTGAAAACAGAAGTGAAATAAGTAAAGCTCCTCAGAAGTCTACAGGCTGTCAATTTTCTCCATTCACAAATAACTTGTTGGTTTGAGTTTTCTTGTTGTTTTTCGGTTGGTTTAATTTTTTGGCCCGATTTCCTAATCTTCTCCTTCCTTCTTCCTCTTGCCATTCTCACTAGATTATTTCTTTTCTGTATCAGAACTAGTCCTGAGGCTTTTCCACTGGCTACTTAGCTGATCTTCATTGGTCGAAGTCAGTAGCAGCATACTGCTTTCCGTGGGTGTTAGATAGCCACAATAATCAAACTTCAGACCCAAACCCATATCTTGCTAATCTGTTGTTTGTGCAGTTTATGCTTATACAGTTATTCAACCGCAAACAATTGATACTATGGTTAAAAGCCTGAACTTAGTCCCCTTCAAGGGATGTACATGAAAGTATCCTGTCAAAAAGTAAATTGAAGTGTCACTTTGTTTATGTATTTAAAGTGAGCAGCTTGTAAGACTTCTGCTTGTCCTCAGGCTTTTTATTTCAGTTTGAATGCAAACATCTCCCTTTTTTCCAGGTAGAATTTGTGAATGAAGAACAATGTGACCGTAGGCTTACTAGTCACATAAATCTAATTGATCTAGCTGGCAGTGAATGCTGCTCGACAGCTCAGACCACTGGAGAAAGGCTGAAGGTAAACCAAGGCTGAAAATCTATGGAAAAGGATTGACTCCAAAGAATACCCCTAAACTCCAAAGCATCCTCACCTACCAGGACTCTTGGGCAGGAACTATAATTATAAAAGGATATGTAGCCCTTATGCTTATAAGTATCGCATAGCATTTTGCTAGTGGGAGTGGAGGGTCCTAAGAAACTGTTTTGGCTGTGCAATATGGCAGGCCAGATCTTGCTTAGGATATCACTCCCCATGCTATGCATGCCTAATGATCCTTTATTAGGAATGAGGAAAAAATGTCTCCACGACTATAAATCATGAATTGGATATTGCACGGAGTTGGGGCTTGACTTTTTTGGGGGATTTCAGTAGACGGTTTCTAGTAAGAGGCTTTCTTTCAAGCTGCCTTCATAAGTTTGATGGTTCTTAACACTGCTTATTTTAAAGCTGGGGTTTCTGTTTTTTCCAGATGAAGATCTTCTAGGATACTCTTGCATCTTATTGTTATTTTTTTAATCAGTGGTGACATTTAATGTGGTAAAGCTGTACCATACATCGAATAGGCACAGTTAAATCAATAGTAAAGTCAAAAAACATCACTCAAGAAAATACAACAGTATTATATTTTTATTTTTTCTTTGTGTAGGAGGGTGTGAGTATCAATAAATCACTGTTAACCCTTGGAAAGGTTATTTCTGCACTCTCTAAACAATCGCGAAATGGAAAGAAAGCTTTCATTCCTTACCGGGAATCTGTCCTTACTTGGTATGTACACTTCAGAATTTTTATATAGAAGTAAAGGCTTTCTCAGGTTGTTAATTCCTCTTCTGTTCAGGAGGTATTGCTTTCCCTTTCCTCCCTCTCTCCCAAATGACCTGTGGAGGAAAGAAATTAGCCTGTTGCATCAGGTAAAGAATAAACAGGACCTTGGTTTGTACTTTAAGTAGCTAACAATCACTCTCAAATAAGTAGCAAGACACAACGTATTTTGTATTTATCTGTTCAGATTGAGAAGTTTAGTTTCTATTTCAATGTGGGAGCTGAGGATTGACTTCTACTTTCCTGTCAAATGAAGGTTGTTAAAGGAAAGTCTTGGTGGAAATTCACAAACTGCTATGATTGCCACAGTAAGTCCAGCTGCCAGCAGTACAGAAGAAACACTCAGCACTCTTCGCTATGCAAAACAAGCTTGTTCAATTTTCAATATTGCTAAAGTAAATGAAGATGTGAATGCCAAGCTAATCAGAGGTGAGGTTGACATCTGCAGTCTTTGAGGGTTTTTCATTTGCATGTGTGCGTTTAACTTATTGTTCCATAAGAGTTGTCACTACTAATAATCTATTGTGTTGACTGACCACTTGTCGAATAGGTTAATACAACCTAGGATATCTTCCTTTTAATGTTATTCTTCTTTGTGAGTTTGGTTTTTTTTTNTTTTTTGCCAAAGTTCAGATGATATCTTAGGCTATACTTGAGAACCTGGAATGGGGAAAGGTGTTTAATTTTTAATTAAGTAACAGGATGAATTTTCTAGTATTGTACTGAAACGTCTAAACCCTATTTTGTCTTCATTTTTAATGTATACTGTGTGTCTGGTTTGTCTAATGTAGAATTGAAAGCTGAAATTGAAAACCTGAAGGCAGCTCAGAAAAGTGCTCTGAACACTGATCCTGAAAAATACAGACGTTACTTGCAGGAAATAACATCTCTGAGGGCAAAATTGTACCAGCAGGAGAGGGACATGACAGAAATGCAAAGGTCGGGCAGTGGTTAATATCTGTCTTTAAGGTAGAAATTGTAAAATATATATGCTATAATTTTTCTCATAATATGGTGTGTTATTTTCCCCTTGATATATTAAGGGCCTGGAAAGAAAAATTTGCACAAGCAGAAAAAAGGAAATTAGAAGATATAAAAGAATTGCAGGTATGTTTTCTTTCTTCGCTTCACTTTCCATAGGAGATAGTACAGAAAATATATCAACAAGCCTTGCAGAAGAATTAGAATAGTTGTAAGATTTGGTTTCCTTAATATCGTTCTTTTAACAGACTACTGTGACTTCTTAGAAAAAATTAATATAGATATTTGAATGCACAAAGTAAATAGTTTTTTTTATGCAGAGGTCTCTTTTTATTTAGAAAGCAGGAATTGCATTCAAAATGGACAATCATTTACCAAACCTTGTCAATCTCAATGAAGATCCTCAGCTTTCTGAGGTGCTGTTGTATATGATCAAAGAAGGTGAAACTACAGTTGGAAGGTATACACCAAATTCGAAACATGATATCCAGCTTTCCGGAGTGCTAATTGCTGATGACCATTGGTATGTAGTATTCTTTTTATACTTGAAGTGAGAGCAGGAAACATTTCTTCTCACCCTTCCCTTTCTTTTGGAGTCGCTCCTCCTTCTAGCAGTAACAAAATATGGTTTTCTAACCAGGAAAATACTACTTAGAGATAATTTTTATACTATTCAATGATTAAGGTAACTTCCTTCTGTTCCCTCTAGAAATCTGTTAACCAAGGTATTTTAGTTTCTTTGTTCATTTCATTCATGCAGCAAAATTTTCTATTCATGCAGAAATGCTGGAGAAAAACCTGATCAAATGGTGCTGTGTGATAACTCTGTTACATTAAGTTCACTGGAAAAGTGAAATACCTTCACAGTTCTTTCTTAAAACTAGGGATGAACTTGGCCATATTGCAGAAATACTGTTTAAAGTACATCCCATGCAATTGATTCTAGACAAAATGCTGGAAGAAACTTAACTAATCAATTACTAAAAGCGTGAAAGATGTGGGTTTGTTGGGAAATTAAACATTATCAAAGAAATGCTCAGATGACAGGATATTGTAGTAATTTTTTAGCAGTGGATTCTTCTTAGATTTAAATATCAATTTTTCTTCCAAAATACAGGTTGTCACTCATTAATTACGTATGTTGTAACTAAATAGTATGAAGACAATCCACATCTGGAAAAACAATAACAGGACACTATCTAAAGCATGAATTTTAGTCTATTAAGAAACATCATTTGCAACTAACATGAGCTACTGATGTTGCAAATATTTCTTGTTTTCAGTGTTATAAAAAATACTGTTGGCAAAGTGAGTATTATTCCACGGAGAGAAGCAAAAACATATGTAAATGGAAAATGCATATTAGACCCAACAGTTCTGCATCATGTAAGTAATTGATTTGGTAAGAGTAATATGCGTGTGTGTGGATTTCTTAGCTTTGTTAGTATTACAACTTCAGACTGCAGGTTTTCTTAGAAGGCTCTGAAACTGTAAATATCTGTCTCTTTCGGGTTGATTTCTAGCCCCACCTGTTATGTTTTAAGCACTGTAAATTTGCTTATAAACCTAAAAGTTATGGGACAAACTTTTTTTTTTCTTCCCCATTTCCCAATAGGGTGATCGAGTGATCCTTGGGGGAGACCATTATTTCAGGTTTAATCATCCAGTAGAAGTTCAGAAAGTTAAAAGACCATCTTGTGGGACTGTGTTTTTGCATGATGGTCCAAAAGATTTTGAATTTGCAAAGAATGAGCTTCTTATTGCACAGAGAACACAGTAAGTATTGTATTTTCCTGTTCTAATAACAAATTCAGTTGTTAATGCAACTGTACAATAAGTTTAAGAAATGAGAAACTTAGGATTATTAACTATTTCACAATAAGGGAAAGTTGGATAATAGCAAGGTTATTGTTAAGTCCGTTTATAATGGAAATTGAAGTCCCAGACTTAGCTGAAATGAATGTATACCTCTAAGAGGTGATCACCACAATCTAGTCCAGTTGTCAAGAGTGTACACTGCTATTGAAGAAACACTGAGTTCCAGAGGTCCTCAAAGTAGTGTATTTCTTCCATTATACTACTCTCCAAGCACATAATGAGTCTGAAATTGACTTTTGATGTTTTAGAGAGATTTAAAACCTGAAAAACGCATGCCTTGGGAAAATGAGAAGAACCTAAAGTTTACAACCTTGGTCTGTTGTGATGGTGGAGAATTTGAGAGACAATAAAGTGTTATTTGTACTTGCTTCATTCCTTGGAGTTATTAAACTGCAAGACTTATTGACTTAAAATTTACTTTTCTGCATCTCAGTGTGATTTAGTGAGTTTCTATTACAGTTCTTAATTTTGTGAAAGCTGCATAATAAAATAAATACAGAAATCAAGTAATTCTTAAAATTCTGGAATGTCTTCCATCTTTACCAGTGTCTACGTTTTCCTATGAAATCAAAAATATCTAAGTAAAATATAAAATTTGTTTGTAAAAAAAAAAAAAAACCAAAACAAAACAAACCTCATATTTTTTAAATTAAAATTGGAGGATCCTATCATGATCAAAGAAAAGATTATAATCTCTGCACAGCCTGTAAGAGAATTAAAGCCAGCATTCTAAATATATGATACTTCCACTTGTAGGCTTGAATCAGAAATTGAAGAGGCACGACTCAAAGCCAAGGAAGAAATGATGCAAAGTGTCCAAATTGCGAAAGAGATGGTTCAGCAAGAACTGACCTCACAAAAAGAAGCTTATGAAAGCAAAATAAAATTGCTGGAAGCAGAGGTGGTGAGTTGCTATTGCATCATTACATCAAACATATCAATAAAATAAAACAGAAGCTGTAGTATGGGGTTTCTATTTGTTTGGCTTTATTTTTTTGGTCTTGCATATTGTAACAGTGGCTTAGGGAATGCTAAGCCTCATTCTTCTTATTTTTAAAAAAAATCAGCCTTACTAACACAAGAATTTATGAAGTAGGTATCCCCTTTAGAATTTCAGAATTATTCTAGGGATTTTGGTTTATAGAATTAAGCAGGAATGAAAATGTTAATCCAGTGTGAATTTGATGAGGGCGTAACTCAGATTTTGTAGGGATTTTTCTTCACATACAACTTATTCTATGATACTTTTAAATTATTAAGGTGTTTTAGTTAATACAGCTTTTTTTTTTTTCTTCCAAGCTTGCATGCTGCTTTGTTGTTAGCCTTTTAAATACTTTTAAAATATATAAGTGTACATAGAATAGTTCATCAAGGTAAAACAACAATAATCGAGTATCTTATTTCTTAAATGGGCTATAGAAGACATAATGTAAGGTTTGTGAACTGGGATATAACCTTTTATTGCTGGCACTGGGCTGAGTAGTCCACAGGGGCTGCGTGTTTTGTATGTATTGAAGTGGAAATAAATCTAAGGGATGGATCAGAAATGCTGTAGAAGTGGTATTCCTCCTCTCATCTGTCCTTTTTTATGTTAGAGAGAAGAATCTCGTAAGAAACAAATCCAAGAACTGAATAACCAAAAAGCTGCAACTAAAATACAGGAGCTAGAGAAGGCAAAGCAAAATCTTGAGCTAGAACTACACTTCAATAAGAAGCGTTTAGAAATGGAGACCTTAGCTACCAAGCAGGTAACTTACAAAGAAAGGCTTTTTGGGCAATAAACTGTGGTTTGGTTTGTGGGGTTTTTGTTTGGTTGTTTTTTTTTAAATCATTGTAAGTGATTTCTGAAGTTTTTTTTCTTTTATTTGATCTTGTGCAAAACATTTTAAAAAAAAAGTTTTGTTTACACTCTGAATACGATATTGTATTAAATTTGGGAATAAACTAATGCTGACCTTATTTCTTATATAACGTGGACTGGTTTGTTTATGTACCAAACTTCAGTGACCATTGCCTGTGCCAAAAGGTATGACTCAAAGCATTAATGTAAATAATGACTGTTTTTTGGCTGGTGTTCATATATATATATCGCTACTGCAACAAATATGATATAATTTTTTTTAAAGTTGTTTCTTTTTAATTCCAGGGGTTTTTTAAGCATGTCAATATCTAAGCAAAACCAGCAAATTGTCACGAGTTTGAAGATGATGGGTTTCATATCAATATGGCAGATGTCCAATATAAATTTCATTCTGTTCTGAGAGTCCATAATGACAGCAATAAAAAAATTTTGCTTAAATGAACAGCGTTAAGAGTTTTGGATTTCCTCCCCCCCTTCCTCTAGGCTCTAGAAGATCATACTATTCGTCATGCAAAGATACTTGAAGCTCTGGAAGCTGAGAAGCAGAAGATTGCTGAAGAAATACACAGCCTTCAGAAGAATCGTGGAATTGGGAATAAAACTGTGACTAGTATGTATATACACAATGTTGCAAGGGCAACACTGACTTCTTTTTTTGCTTGGTGGGCTTGGATTTAGTGGATATGGATCCAGAAGTTTTTTCTCTTCTAACACTTCTCTAATGATCCTGAACTGTAAGAACCTTTTGGCTGCTATGATCCTTTCCATTCATAAGCCGTAAATATCAGATATAAAAGCTCTGTTTTAACAACACTTGGGGTAGTTAGCTGGATATACATGTAGTCTGTATTTACTCTGATTACTTAGAAGTTCTTTTCCTATCTGGTTGAACTGGTGAGGCGTTAATTCATTGGGGAAACTTGAGAAACAGAATTGATTCTGGTTAGTTTCCCATCTCAGATTAGTCTAACATATAGTGTGGTGTTATGCCTCTATCTCTGAAATATCCTTTACCTGACCTTTTATAAAGGGTTATCTTGGCTGTGAGGGTCGTTCTTTTTCCCAAACGTATTGGGAATTCACAGAACAGTTGCTGGCTAAACTCCATTCAAGTTTTTCAGTTGTGGTTTCCCTTTTGGCTTTTTTTAGCTTTTTTTTAACCTGAAGTTGTTACATCACACTGTTTGATCCACTTAATTGTTGTGTGCTATATTCTTTATTAGTTCCACTTAACTGGAATTCTCTGAAGCTATCTGTGATGATCAAAGAGGCCAACACCATTAGTAATGAATTAGGGAAAAACACTGTCTTCTACAGGTGAGTATCTGAGCTAGTTAATTATAAGGTGATATACATAATGTGTGTGTGTGTGTATATATATATAAAAACTGGGGAGTGGATTCTGGATATGCAGTGAGCGCTGTTTTTCTTTTCACAGTTTTCTTAAATTTGAACATGACAAAGCACTTTTGCAAACTAGCTTCAGTTAAGTGTGTAGTTTATCCTTGTTAGTTTGAAATGTGAATTTCAAATTTGAATTTTAGATCAAGTCTTTAAAGGTATGTCGATAGACAATTAATTTTGGATCGAGTGTGCTTTGGAGGTGAATCTTCTGATGCCCATGTCCATCGTGCTTTGGTTCACGTATTAAAGTGGTCTTAAAGCCACACTAACTGCATTCCTTTTGGACAAAACTAAATCGGGGAATATGTGCCAGTCACTAGGAGGTGCTCAGTTCACAGGACCACAAAGGAAGTAGTTCAAAGTAAAAACCTCAGAACATGCAAGTAGTGGATATTGAGTGCCTGAGACCAGTTGTTTTGCTCCACAGATCTCCTGCTGTGCCATGCTGCTTGCTAGTTGTAGCTGAAGAGTGTTCTAGAAGTGGACCTGTATATTGGTCAGGTGTTCTTAGTGTGAGTAGAGGAGTGTGGCAAGCAGGTCAAGGGAGGTTCTCCTCCCCCTCTACTCTGCCCTGGTGAGGCTGCATCTGGAGTACTGTGTCCAATTCTGGGCTCCCNCTCTGACAGGGGGGTTGGACTAGATGATCTCCCAGAGGTCCCTTCCAACCCCTGTGATTTTGTGATTCTGTTTCAAAAAAATGCTACAGTAAATGCAGGTAAGCTAGGACTTCCTAATAGGTGTATGTATTACTGTGTTATCCAGGTGTTGTCTCTTCACATCCTTCAACAAGAACTCTGCCAGTAGAGTTCTGTAGCATATATTTGGTTCTGAGTTTCTTGAGAACCAGGAATTTGCACACTAGTATCTAATTCTATCTCTGAATGCAGGGATTCCTTTTTTCCTTTACATAGAAAATAATTTCAATGGCTACACTAATGTATGTTTTGTGAGATATGTGATGTCTCAAGCAATTTCTGTTTGTAATCAAATTTTTATTCTCTGTATTATGCTTTCTACAAGCACCTTGTTTATTTTTGCAACATGAATAATGTTTTTTGTCTTTTTTTTTTTTACATTTTCTCAAATTATTAGGTACGACAAAATTGATGATAAAACAGGAACAGTGTCTTCTGTTCAGGTGCAGGTTCGTAACATTAAACTAGGAATAGCAACTTTCTGGAGCCTGGAGAAATTTGAATGCAAACTAGCAGCAATGAAAGAACTCTACGAGGTGAGCAACAACTGAAGAAAAAACACTAATAATCAGTAATAGTTTGTCAAAGGTAAGATTTTGATGATCATACAGGAGGAAAATCTTGGGATTTTTTTGTTGTTTCTGTGATCTTAAACACCAAGACACATGATTATTTTTTATTAAACACATGTACGCACATTTGTCCATCACACAGAAAGAGGACAGTAGAAATCAATGGCTTTATTCAGGTCATTTTGTGTACAGAGTGTGAAGGAGTAAACAAGGACTGCTTTGTGATTCTTCTGGCTGTTCAGTTGTTTATCTGCTCTAGAGGAAAACTTGACCTTTTAAAGGTCATCACTTGAATTTTCATTACTACGTTCTATCTATTCTCCTTCGATTTCTGGTAAGTTAATTTGCTACTGGTTGCTTTTGTCTGTATGTGTGCTCTAGGTTCTTCAATGGGAGTTTTTTAAAGGCATTTTCATCATTTTTTGTTTAATAAAGTGACAATTAAGGTTCACGTTAATCCCTTTTTCTAATTCCGTTGCTTTTAATTGGACAAACTGGGTATCTTTGTACTGCACCTCTCTAAATGTGCACTACTTTATTTTGGAGCATATCATACTATCTTTTGTATTGAAGAGGAGGATATAAAATAGAAGAAAGGTAGAAGTGGGAACAGTGCCTACATTTGATTCTGTATCCACAAGAAAACCCTATAATCATCAGCTAGAATCTTTGTAATTACAGAAAGGTAGACAATTGTTCCAGTCTTTCTCACTCTATTTCTGTTTAACCCTTCTCCTCCCTGTGTTTCATTATTTTTTTTCAGAGTCATGATAGCAATAAAGCTGCTGATGTATTTTATGACCCTGCTGATGAGTGGGAACCTGACCTTTCAGACGCCCCAGTTTCCTCCCTTTCCAGAAGAAGGTGATATGGTTAAAACAAAGCAAAAAATAATTTGTGTAATTATCTAAATGTGCTTCTGTGCTACTGATGTAGTCTTTTACTTATTAATTCTTCTTCTACCTTACATTATAATGTAAAACTTAAAAATTAAATGAGAAGTTATGTATAATTTGGGGGGGGCGGAGTTTAAATATGTTACGGAATCACGGAATTTTCAGAGTTGGAAGGGACCTCTAGAGATCATCTAGTCCAACTCCCCTGCTGACACAGGATTGCCTAGAGCACATTACTCAGGACTGCATCCAGGCAGGTCTTGAAAATCTCCAGAGAAGGGGACTCCACAACCTCCCTGGGCAGCCTGTTCCAGTGCTCTGTCACCCTCACCGTAAAGAAGTTTTTTCTTATGTTTGAATGGAACTTCCTATGTTCCAACTTGTGCCTGTTGCCCCTCGTCCTGTCACTGGGAACCACTGAAAAGAGTCTGGCGCCGTCCTCCTTCAACCCACCCTTTACCTTATTATGTTTTACTGGCTTCAGTTATGAAATGTGTGTTAGTATGCAACATGTTGCTAATAAAAATTGCATGCCCACTAAAGCAGTTTGGCAGATTAAACAGCAACATTTCTGAGGTCAGGCAAAGCATATATGCAATGTATAATCGGTGCCAGAGAGTTTTATGTATGACTATTGACAGCTAGCTGGAGGTAATTAAAGGCTGTTCCCAACTATTTCAGAAAGGTATCTCAGAAATTGATACATCTGTCTGTAGCACAGGACTTTAAATTAACCTGCAGCAGTTAGAGATACCCACGTATTTAATTAGTAACACAAGTGGTTTTAGATAGGCACTTGGACATCTATTCCCATCCTTATTTACCCCGTACGCTGTGCCAGCTGATGAGTTCTCCTCTTCTGTTCATTCATTCTTTTATCTTTCATTATGGACAAGAAATAGGAACAAAAGTTCCTCCAAACCCAGAAGTGTAGTTTGTCAAAACACGTAAGGCTTTCTAAACCAAGTATCTAGATATCATCAGTGCAGAGTGAAATGTGTAGTTTTTAATGTTTTATTCACACTTCTATAATATGAAAGCATTCGTTTTTTAAGGACTAAATTGCATCTGGTCTGGGACCTTGTATTTGAAGTTTTAGTCTTGTAGCAGTATTTATAAGTGAACTGCAAACTTCTGCAATAGCTTGTAAAGGAAATGCTAACATACTTACGTATAGTTTTGCTAGTGGGTAGCAGCCCATATGATTATTGTCATGCTGCTGTAAAGCAGGTCAGTTTATCTGGCTGGCTCTAAGTTTTGAAAAGCATTCCTGACCATTGCATTCTTTTCAGATAACTTCTGTTTACCTGGAATGATTGAACAGTTTCTTTATTTTTAGTCTAAACACTGTTTTAATGATAGAATAATGTTGGAATATTTTTTTTTTTAATCTGCTGCCTTCTGGACAGTATTATGATGTGTCATCTTGAATCTCAGAAGTGTATTTGGGTTTGTTCTATCTATTTTAAAATGCAACAATAGAAGCTGAACTGAACAAGAAAAGGTACTGGAAAAGGGAAATCGGCATTGCATGCTGCATTGACAGCAGTTCACTGATGTCAATCGATCATACTGGTGAAATAAATTGAATTTCATGTGCTACTTTAAGCTTTGGTCCTCCTGATGTGTAGTGTCATGGAGTATAAAGGACAGGCTGTTCCAAAAGAGAAGGGCAGTTTGGGGCTGAATGTGACAACAGGGTAGACAGGGCAGTGCCCTTGCAAAAAAGTGTTTAGTCCCACAGTACCTGAGTGAGGTGAGCAGAGTAGGTCTGGCGATGATGATCAGGGTCAGCCAACAGTCCAGATCAACAAGTAAGTATGTAAAGATGAGGCAGGGCTGAGGTTAAGCTGAGAAACTGGCTCAGTGAGTCAGGATTACATCCAGGGACAGTTGGCAGGGTCAGCCTGCAGTCCAGTGATTGCCTGGCATGATCATTGTGACAAGGTCCCAGGTCAAACTGGGAAGTCAAGTATGCAGGTCCAGATCAATGGTGTACACAGCCAGGCACAGGTGCGGTGTAAGTCAGGCAGGACCAAGGGGAGGACACTTGTGTTAAATGCAGCCCCAAGAAAAGTTGGGGAGCCCCTGTAGGGTCTCCTTCCAGCTGTTTCTTTAACAGCTTCAAGGCTGGTTGAGGCTTCTCAAACAACTCTTTTATCAAGAGCTGGCCTTGGGCACTGACAGCTACTCACCTAGAGACAGACCAGAGTAGCTAAGTTATCTTGTCTAACTGACAATGGAGAACCTTGCAGAACATTTGTCTTCTACCAAGAAGAAAAGCAATTCATTCTTTCCAGCAAACGAGATCAAAAAAAGCCAACATGTCTGCTTTCTATGGTCCCAGTGGGTAGGAAAGAAATGTATTTTGTCTCAAGTTCTAGGTAATAATAATCCAGTAATAAACCAGGAGCTTAAAAATGGGAATGTGGAATGAAGATCCTGCTATAGCAGCTAGAGACTGAGGAAAGTAGGATCTATTCTATGGGCTGTATTGTCTTGCTTTCACTCTGGTTTAGGTTTTGTGTTCCATTAATTAAAAGTAGATGTTTGTTTTGTTTACCTGAGGTCTGTTAATATTCATTGAACTTTCAGTGGGTGCAGGGAGAGCGACTCTTTTCTTATAAAGTTTTTTTCATGTTTTCACTCTATCATCCTTTCCTAGAAGTAGAAGTTTTATGAAGAACAAGAGAATTTCTGGATGTTTGTCTGAGATAAAATTGAGACCAATTCAGAATATACAGACTTCCTATATATCAGGTACTTAATATATGGCAGAACACCTTTCATTTCATACTGAGAACTTGAAACTACTACATGTGTAAAACATATGCACTTCAAATAGTTGTTTAAAAAAAAAAAGTGTGGGTTGGAAAACAAAACAAAAAATATCCCGTTTATGATACTGTTAAGCTTATGATGTCAGGCTGTTAACAGTAGAGTTTTTTTGTATTTTTAATTATGCTTTTTTAGTGCAAAAACTTCTTGACCAGCACTTATGACCCTTATTTAAGAAGTTTACCTAAAACACTACTCCGCTTAACTATGCAGGTTAACTGGAGAAAGATGGTAGTTCATGTAACAAATTGCCAGAGGCTGAATCCTGATATAATTATTTGGAGACTTTGTTTGTTTCAGTTGTTGCTGTTCATTCAAATACTGAGATTCCCCCAAGCTTTTTGTCAGGTTTTATAAAGTTTTTTTTTCTGAAATACTAGGTGCTTCGGTATTCCAAATATTTTTATGAATTCAGTTATTTTAGATTGGCTGGATTTTGTTATTTTCTGTATTTCTGAAGGTTTGATTGTTGAAAAGGATGGATTCATGTTAAAGAACTTCACTATGGAATTTTTCTTTGTACTAACTGAATCTAGAAACTATGTAGAACGTTGTATACACATTTTTTCCTGACTTGCTATCTTGAGTAGTGGAAGATTGCTAAAGAAGCAAGATAAAATAGTAATTACAAAGACACGCTGACTGCTCACTCCTATGAAGAGTTTCTTGAATACATGTTTGGCTTTTGCATCATACAGGTTCACAGAATAAGTCCAGCATATGCCCAAGCTTTTCTGAATCGTTTCTTCCTGGAATTTGCAAAGAATCTATAAGTTCAGCTTTAGATTTACTGGAACAGAATCAGGAAGGAGAAAAGAGCATACCAGATAGTCTCCTAACTAATTTGTTCATCATTTTCTCTGGAGTTTCTGCCATTTCAAAAGCCTATGAACAGCAAGATGAAGAATGTCAGGAAAACTGTAAGTCTCATTTTCATAACAGTTTAAAGTAAACATTACTAATGACTTGTCTTTCAGATGCACAAGCATTCATATATTTGCCTGTCAAAAGAATTAACATTCCTACCTTCATATGCAAAGAAGACCTGATAGATCTCTTTCTCTTGTAGTTTTCTCTCTTGATCATGCTGCTCAGTCCTACAGCGTCAGACTTATCTCTGCTTTTGACCAGCTTGTGGTTCTAACCAAACTCTGGCTTAACAATGTCCAAAAGTGCCCTGGATCTATAAAAGTTGATGAAGAAATAAAACAGGAAGTAAAGAACTTGGGAGGCTATTTACAGTTGCTATTGCAGGTAAAGTATATTAAAGAATTCCTCTGTGTGTCAAGCAGCTCTGTACATTAATACGATATTTACTACAGACTTCTTAAAAAACTCTTAAATGCCCAACGTATGCAATAACAAATTGGACGCAAGGAAGATGAACGGCAAAGGGTGCATTTTTGCTGGCTAAACTAGTACTTCCATATGCTAGTTCAGACTGATGCAGAGCTTTCTGTGCCCAGGCCCTGACAATAGCATAGGTTCTTAACCGTAAAAGGGGAAAATAAAACATGCAGTGACAAGAGCAAATGCTAGTTTAGATTGTGAAGTGCTACTGTTTATAAACCAGTGGCCAGTAAATATTACTTTTGTTCATGCTACAGCCTTGTGAAGAGTAATTTTTTTTTTTTTAACTGTGTAACTATAATGACACCATTCTTCTCCGTGGTTGCAAGGTATGGTCTTTTAGCTGTGGTAGCTAAGCTATTGGAAGTGGGAATATGCAAAGCTGAAAATGCCTCAAGCTACTGTGTGCTGCAAAATCTTGCATTATAGAAAGCGTGTGCTCTTTAACCAGAGATGCTTTCTACCTTCAGTGAATGGTATACCTTTATTTCTCAGGGGTGTTCTTCAGATATATCCTCGATGGTGACAGAAGCACGGAGCAAAGTAAACCAGACAGTAAAACAAACAATGAAATACATAGGACACTTGGCAATAGTCACAAGAGCTGATATTTCTTTTTCTGAAGAGAACAACATTCCTGCAACTAGTCTACAGGTGAAAAAATGGTTATTAGAAATAGTAATTTTAATGTTGACATCACATTTATTTTCAATAACTGTGCTCAGAAGCAAAGTGTTCCATACAACAGTTTGAAAAACTGAATTAAGTATTTCCAGAGTTTATCTAATACTTCATTTTTATGGTGAAAATGGATATGTGTTAATATCCTTGAATATTTTTTTCCTTAAAAAAACCCCACACTTTAAAGTATAACTTCCACTTCTAAAGAGAAAGAAATACTGTGCTTTTAGGATTCTGTCTGCACTGAGACTGTGCAAGCCTACCTATTTCACTGATATTCAATACTTATTTCAGTAATCTGTAATTAAGCACCACAGAGAATTTTCAGAAGTCTGAAGAAAGTTAGGAAAAGGAGTTTAAAGTGATGAGCTCCTATGGTCCAAGAACGGCATCTTACCGAAAAGACCAGCACTGGACCACTTGCTCAAAACAAAATTATGTTTCTAGCCCACTATGGAAAATCTGTTTTAATTCACTGCCTTATCAATTCCTTTAATCATTATGTTTTGAACCTTTATTTTAAAAGGGCTTTGTACTTTCCATTTATGATGGAGTAGGCTCAGGGCTGGAGTTTCTCATTGATACTGTACAGGAAAAAGCAAGAATGATGCAGAAAGAACTTGTGAAACACTATCCACAAAATGAGGTGAGGTGAAAGTAAGATTAAAAACTACTACTGTATTTTGGAGGCACTTGATCATATCCCTTTGTTTTTCAGCAATTTTGTCTAGAAAGTTTATAGTAGGAATACGGTTATGATTAGTAACAGAGGTTTGAGATGGGTGGGAAGTAGGAATACTGACTACAATCTTGCAGAATTTTTTAGTGTTAGCCTTTGACCCATATGTAGACTGAACATTTAAGGGTATCTTATTTAGAACGGTTTCTCTGTGTGTTGGAGGTCATTTTGTTTAAAATTTCACAGTGTAATCATGAAAGAGAAGGAAAGTATGAAAAATGGCACGAAGGAGCAAGTGGAACTTTTTATTCTGTATACTACTGTGAAGTTTGTTTTGTAAAAAGATTGCGTATTTAATATGTAACACTTTACAATCCTGAAAGTTGTTATTTTATATTGATAATAGCAATCACCTCTGCTATTACTACACTCATTGTTATTGTCACAAAGATTATTAGAAAGTTTGAAGGCTTCATTTTGTTGTACATTGTTCTTACAGTCCTAGTCCCAAACAGCATGCTATCTAAATATTAAAATATTTCAGTGTTGTCTTTTAAGAGTTAGTCTTCCCGTGTGCTTAATGCTTGGGGTATGCTGAAGCACTTCCATGAATTGAACACTTTAGAGGGAAATTGGTTGACTAAAGTAACTATTTAATAGCACAGAAGTCAGAAATGTCCTATTTGATTTCATGTCATTCACAGAAATCGCAGCTGACCTTAAATATTTTACAGGTTGATAAGCAGCAGAGGTATTTCAATTTGAGCAACTTCTTTATTACACTTTATAGGAAAGTTACAGCAAATTATTTATATTAATGAGTTGTTCCTGTCATCTTCCAAATTTATTGTAATATGAAAAGGAATTACATCAACGGGAAGCTTTTTTCTCTCATAATAAGACCTCAATTTAATTATTGTTGTAATTTTAAGAAGAATTATTCCTACTACCTCATAATAAACAAATGTGTGCATGCTTCCCCTCCCCCCCACAGTTTAGCAGTTATATTTTATCAAATTGAATATGTTTGGGGTTGGTTTTTTTTCAGTATGTTGAAGCCAGGGTTGCTCTGGGGAAGAGTTGGTTTTTCATGAAACGAACATACTACTATTGGTGTGTCTAGTGCCTTTTGACACTGAAAGCACAACAGACCTCATTACATACTGAATTCAGTATTGGGTTATTTGGTTTTTTTGCCTGGAGGGGCTTTTTTTAAGCTACAGCCTGTTATTTTCTGTTTTTATTTTGCTTAGGTGACAAATCGTAAGGAAGATTATTCTCTAATTTGCATAACTCCCTATAGCATCAAGTATAAGGAATAAGCACCATAGTTAAATATTTCTGTGACTGTATGAAAATTCCAGTAGGCAAGCTAGCATACCCCTTAGAAATATGCCACTTTCTTAGTGGGTGAACCACTTTGACAGAAAGCCTGGCCGAATTCCAAGGAAATACTTTGGAAAGATTGAAATGTTCTTCAGCAAGGTACTAGGTGTATATAGTGTACATGCTTCCTTTCAGTGTTGTGATATATAGGCTTGTTCTGACGCTTTTTTCCTCTGAATAAATATGTTTTGTACAGATAGCATGCAAGGCCAAAGGTGACAGTTTACCTGTGTCTGAGAAATCCTGTCTTCTGCCTCACGTGTTTTATTTTTGTTCTTTTTCTTCAAAGTTGAGAAACTTGCTGAACTGTGGCCAATAAGAAAATCTCCTTAATGAGCTGCGATACATAAAACACTTATTTCTGAAGAATTTGTAACTGCTCAAAAATCTGTAATACATAACCTGGGATAAAAGGTTCAAATCAGTTGGAAAGGAGTGATAAATTGCTCGTCTCAAGAAAAGCAAAAAGTTCTTACTCCTGTTTTTCACTGTTGTCATTCTTAATGCTACAGATAATAGTGAAACTGTCCAAAATCTTTTATGTTCCTATTTGCTTGCTTAAGCCCAAACGCTTCATGTTTCCAGCAAAAGGGATTGAGTAGTCTGCTTTCCAGATAATGCTCTTCACTTGCAGCAGATTCCTGTGTATCTGCAGTATTCCTGTATATGCTTGTTGCTAGTGGAACTAATGTGAGGGAGAGAACACCAGGATATTAAGTAAAAGATTACCCCTGCCACATAGAATGACAGCGATACAAAAAGTACAGGATGACCTTTCTTTAGTGAATACTTATATTTGCTCATTTGATCCTCCCATATTAAGGGGTTGTTTAAAACCTTGCATATATGGTTAATAATGTTTTTTACCTGTTAACATTTTATTTGAAAAATTGCATGTTATGTTGCAGAAAACATTACTTCTTCTTTTGAATATTTTTCTCATTAGTATGCCAGTGTTCATTGTTGTCCTTCTAAAATATTAATGTACTTTTTACTTTGTCTTGAATCAAGTGTACAATATAATTAAAAGTTTCTTTGTAGATTCAAAATCGAGTAAAGGATATTGCTGTGGCATTAGCCAGATTCCTTGAAAATAACATCTCTTATTGCAGAAAGGTAAGACAAATTTTCACCAAATGTGTGCTTTGAAGCTGGGGTTTAAATTTAAAGGATGCGTTTAACAAAGAAGAATTGAAACCTACCTTCTCTATATTTACAATTGCATGATAACAGTTCCTGTCTCAGTGGTGTTCTTGTGATTGGAACGCTAACCTTTCCGGCTGTTGCATTTCCACTCAAAACTATTTGGTTTTAATTTCACTTAAAGTATTTCTGAAGGTACTTGTATCTTACCTTCCTTCTTTTTGTGCTCATCATGAAGGGCCTAACCAGGTGTTTTGTTTTCTTTTAAGCTGAAAGCTTAGAGTTCAGTAATGCTAGTGTAATTATTATAACTACTGCAATAATTTATGGCCATAGTTTAGTGTAATTGTTGTAACTACTGCAATAATTTATGGCCATGGTTAATGGTATTTGGAATTAAAAGCCAGGATAGATGATTTAATCTATCTTAAGAGCCAAAACTTTTCTCGATTTTACAGTTCCACTTGCTTTTTTTTTTTTTTTCCTCCTATCAACAATCTGCAGTTCATTTTGGAGCTACCTTAGGTTTTTTGACTTGGCATTGCTTTCATTTTGTGTTTCAACATTAGCCTGTTTTATGTGACTGAATCCATAATGAGCATATTTAATAGTTAACATACTGTCATGTATTTAGTTCTTTTTAAATTGCTCTTTATTAATACAGAAAGAAATAGAATCTCAATTACCGGAAGAATCTCTATATCAGGAAATAAAGAGAAGCACTAACATTGCTGTGAAATATTTGGAATTGGAGCAGTGCCTAGCTGAAGTCTGTCAAATTGTTTCTTCTACATTACAAGGTATTTAGCTGGGTTATTACCCATCTTGATAGTAACCTGTGGACTACAAGAGACCTGTAAAGCAAGAAGGAGGGAGGGCTACTTGGTCTCTCTTTGCAAAATGCTGCATTTGAGTCATCTTTTGTTTTTCATAGGGTCGTACAGAAACACAAGCCCTCTCAGGAGCTTTGCAGAAAAGATTTGTGTCATAGCTGGATATTTTAACAACTATTTCAGTTTATTTGCCTCATCTTCTACTTCTGCAAACAATCCTATCCAGAAAACACCCATGCCTTTTATGAACTTGGATGAACTGGACTCTCTGGTTGATTCCCTTATTACGAATTTTGAACTTGAACAAGGACAGCCATCACTGAAATCTCAGACTCTGTGTAATGAAACTACTGAGACTCAAGGAGGACAGGTTGAAACAGGTGAAGCTGAATTTGTTTGGAAACAGAAGCGGCTTCCAAAACACGCACATAAACTCCAGTCTTCACCTCCATTTCCTGCTGAGCTTTCACCTGGTAGGATACAGTGGGTATAAAATGCCATTATCAAGAAATTCAGGGAAACTCTTTCCCTTTACATGAAGGGAAAGCAATATAGCAGAAAAAGCTAAAATTTATTGCTAATATTATTATAAGCGGTATAAAAGCAAATGACATGATTGTATGAGGTTAAGTACCCTAAATTTCACAAGAAAAAATGGAATGGGCTTAGACTTTAAAGTATAATGCCTGTTGTTTTAATAAAAGTGTATTATTACCTAAGCCTGTAAGAAATAATTTAACACAGTAAGTAAAAAAAAAAAAAAA
>VYXH01006609.1:361453-400671 GCA_013397275.1 Burhinus bistriatus
GGGGGGGCGGGGAATATACCTTTGATAGAGAAATTCCTTGTTTAATGAGCAATCTGCATTTACTCACAATCCCACCTCTCCAATAAAAGCATAAAAATGGGCATGAAGCAATCCAACTTGTCAATTATTGTGCTTGCAAAAACTCAGACCACGGGTTTAGAAACTATTTTATTAACTGTGTCTTGGTAGCATGGGATTCTCCCAGAATTGTTTTGTCTGTATTTTAGTAGCATTGCAATTGAATAAAGGGGTTAACAAAACCTATAAGTACATGTGAAATGAAAGCAACAGTATTAAAGCAGTCTCACTCTTAAAAAACCCAACCAACCAACCAAACAAAAAACACCAAAAACTCACAACCCCAAAGTATTTTTTCAACTAATGAGCAATATTAAACAGTATACATTTTGCAGACAGATGTGTAACATCAGTATTGGGTATATCTCCTGATATATATATCGTCTTGCACTTAAAGTTGGGGGTTGCTTTTTTGTTTTTGTTTGTTTGTTGTTGTTTTTAAAAAAAGAAGTAAGTACATTTCTTGATCAGATATAATTTAAAGAGAGGATTTCTCTTTGCAGAGTACTAATGTACTTGGATCATAATATCTGTGGCTTGACGTCTCCAACTTCTGATGCTACTGAGTCGTCATAAAACTATCTCCTGTTCTACTGTGGTTGGAATTGCATGAAAACCTACAGTATTTCTCATCTAGTAGATCTCAAAGTACTTTGCAAAGGTGAGAAACTATTTCTCATTCAACAGACAGGGGGAGAAAGTGTTCAAATAAGTTAGAAGGTTCCTATCGCTCAGCTGCGAAGCAANAATCCCATATTTATTTAAAAAAAAAAAAAAAAAAAAAAATCAGTTCCTATAGAAAAATCTGTTTGTTTGGGGGTTTCTATAGTTTATAGGATAAGTTTTCTGTTATATTTCCTTAAGTCATTTTGACAGCTATAGTATAGCTGTAATGAAGAAGATAGCTGTTACTATATGCAAAAATATGTACTATCCTAGACTAATTTTTCCCACTGTTAGTTTAGCATTTTCAGTGTATTAAAGTTACTATTAAAAAAATGTAATATTCCTTGTGCAAAATACAGTTCAGTAAAAGTTTTTTATCAATATCAAAAATGTATTTCTAAAATAGTGAGCTTATCTATACAAACAATCTCAAGGAACAGATTTTCCTGTGATGTTCATGTGAATAGCACAGAAAAAATAATTTTATGACCTCAGATTTAAATTGGAAAATGTAAAGCTAGGAAAGATGATGGCCCAGTGAAGCAAATCTTATGCCGGTTTGACTTTGAGTTCATTCTTCAGCCACTTCTAATCACTAAAATGCTTACAAATAAACTAATGTTTTGCTGCACAGGGGCTTGGATGGCTCCTTATTCCTCCTTGTCTCTCCCGCAAGTCACGTAGTGGGTCGAGGATGAAATTCAGAATGGAACTCAAATTCTAGTGTTTCCTGTTGTAACTGGTAGGTAAGAAATAGTTTACAATCTTGCATTGTTTTTTAACTAAGGTTAACTTTGTAAATAGAAGTTGTTGTAAATGTGTTCCAATGGTGAAACTGAGGTTTATTAAGGTTTATATTTGCACTGAATAAGAGAGAAATATTATTAAGGGAACCTGTCAATGTCTTCAGAGAAGCTCAATACTAAAGAATTATTTAGCAACTTTCTTGTTTCCTGTGTAAAATGATCCCGGTGTTTGTTAGCATGCCTTACATCATAATTTCAAGCTGCACCTGAATGTCTAAGAAGATCTGAGATAAACTGTACTTGTCTTTCTCCAACCTTGGCTATGCTTCTCATGAAAGTGAGGTTGTAAATCAGATAGTGAAGNTCACAACCCCAAAGTATTTTTTCAACTAATGAGCAATATTAAACAGTATACATTTTGCAGACAGATGTGTAACATCAGTATTGGGTATATCTCCTGATATATATATCGTCTTGCACTTAAAGTTGGGGGTTGCTTTTTTGTTTTTGTTTGTTTGTTGTTGTTTTTAAAAAAAGAAGTAAGTACATTTCTTGATCAGATATAATTTAAAGAGAGGATTTCTCTTTGCAGAGTACTAATGTACTTGGATCATAATATCTGTGGCTTGACGTCTCCAACTTCTGATGCTACTGAGTCGTCATAAAACTATCTCCTGTTCTACTGTGGTTGGAATTGCATGAAAACCTACAGTATTTCTCATCTAGTAGATCTCAAAGTACTTTGCAAAGGTGAGAAACTATTTCTCATTCAACAGACAGGGGGAGAAAGTGTTCAAATAAGTTAGAAGGTTCCTATCGCTCAGCTGCGAAGCAAGTCAGTGATCTAATTAGATCTTTATGAACAGCTCTTACGGAAGAAAAAGATTCTTAACTTCAGGAGGATCTGCTTAGCTGAGGTAGTATTTTTTTAACCTTCAGGGAATAGCCTATATATAAGTTGTTTTAAGAGCTTAACTACTAACTTTGTGCACACTTTGCATGGATACAGTTATAACACTGTAAAGGAACTTACAGTTAACTACAAACCAGCTGTAGACAACATCCTTGTATACAGTAATAGGTGAAGTAGGCTTTATTACTTGAACTTAGGAGCGCTGCATGTATGTGAGCCCTGCAGTTTTGCTTGCCTGTGCTTTTTAATATTGATGTTAGATGAACGTGTGTGGCTATTCTTACAGCACCTAGAACCCCAGCGGAACCTGCTTTTTAATCTGCCAGTTTAATGTCCCCTTTTCACTGTGCTCGAGGCTAGGCTTCCATGCTATTAGTTTACAGCAGTGGTCTAGGAAAGATGAGATTTCAGTAAGATGTACAATACATAAAACACATTTATGACACATTGCACTGGCAACACTGTGTCGGTAGGCTACGATGTCCAGAGAATAAAGATCATTCTGTGCTGTGCGCTTTAACCAAGTGAAGCTGTGTCCTGTGAGGGCATTTACCAGCATTCTCTGCATGGAGAAGTAAAGACATCAGTGATCTGTTCTTCACAAACACACAGAGGTGCAAAGCAGAATAGTTAGCTTTTCTCCTAATTACTCAGATGATTGCAGCTGTCATAGAAAAACAACATTCTAAACATGGAAGAAGAAATTCTTGGAAGAATTAGTTGTTCATAGTATTTAAAAACCCGTTTTGTAAACAGCAGTGAAAATCACCATGGTATTTTGGAAACGTTAAACATTGCATACAAGCAGATAGACCTAAAAATGTATTCTTGTGGCTGGTACATTTAAGTTAACTTAAATTGGGAAGTTTCTCTGAGGCTAAAGGCATAATGTGATGCAAATATTCCTCTGCCTTGTCTAGGTGTTAGAATGTGGAAGCTACGTATTTAGTAGGATGCTGATACTTCTTACAGCTACACAGTGTTAAGGCGATTACTGCTTAACAGAAATTCCCTTGTCGTGAAACGTCTTCATGTCGTATGTCATTTGTGAGGAAGGAATCATCTGCTAGGCATTTTCAATAGAAACTTAATAATTCAGTAAGCAGTACTGTGCACTAGCTCCTTTTCCCATTTCTATTTGGCTGTATAGTCACAATAACATGTACTAGTAAAACTTTTGTTACTATAGAACTGAAAATGTAACTGAATGCGCAAAGTAGGCTTTTGTGTTGAATGAGATCACTTTATTTTTGCAGTCACTTTTTCTGATTGTAACATCATTTGCATGAATTGGGAGCCATGTACATTTCTTCTGAAAGCTTATCAATGCTCTTTTTATGATCAAGAGAGGTCAATAAAAGCCCTATTTATGTAGAATAGTGGTTTATGACTGAGTTATTAGATTCTTGTTAGATTCTTCTAAACCTGGTATGTAATGGATTTCCATGTTAGTACGTCTTCTTTATAAATGAAGAGTAAGCACATTCTTATGCTTGCACACGTGATCTGTTTTCTATTACTTCTGTACTTTTAAATCTCACAATATTCAGAGCACACTGGTATATTCCATCTTCATGAGACGCAGACCTCTAGGTTGATGGTGTCTGTTTCTTAGCCTGTGCTTTGACTGCTGGAAGCAATTTTTTTTTCCCTTTAGTCTTTCTTGTTTATTTTCACGTGGGAAATATATAGACATTTCTATTTTGGTGTAAATGCAAAATCAAATTGTAAAAGTAGTTTGAAGAAGGTGAAGCTTTTTTAGTTTGCTACTGCAGAGGCTACATCAGGCATTTGCTTAAGTAAAGGTGTATGTTATTATTTAGATTGTATAAATTCTTACTATTTGGTAGGCATTTTTCAAATGTAGAGGAAATCTGTGTCCCAAAGAGTTTAGAGCTGAAAACAACTTGGGGGTGGGGTGGGGATTAATTTGGAAATTATAGCAGTGCCTGAGAATCAAAATTCCTGTATATTATACAGGTAGTATTTTTATATTATGCTATTGTTCCTAGAAATGCCATCTAGAAGGAGAGTGAGTTGTACTGGTTTTGAAGTGAGGTCAAGGAAGGAAAAAAAAAAAAAAAAAATCCTTATATCTCCAATGTGATGAAGGTGACAAAAGGTAGGAAGGTATTACATGTTAAAATGAATAGCAGTTGTGTTGCACTTACCAAAGTTAGAAAAATAGTTACAAATACCATATCACTTACACGATCTGATTCTAAATTCAGAATTTCCCCAGCATGTTTACTGTATCCATTCTGCAATGCCAATGCACATAGCATAGTCTCTATTTGTCAAAATAATTTTAATAACAAGCATAAAAGTAGGTCATGTGATATTACATGATATGTATTACATGAACAGCATATAAGAACTCTCAGAATTTTACCCTGGTAATAGAAGATATTTAAGATTAGCATGAAAGACCTCTCTTGACACTTTGATGGTTGACTCCATCCTATTAAATAAAGGAAGAATTCAAAAGTTAAGCAAATTACTTGCCAGTGGTAATTGTGGGCTACTGCTGCCTGGAATGAGTAGTAGAAATTTTGCTGTTTGATGTTCTGTGCTGTTGTACAGTAATTATGCTTGGCTCTTTCTTTTGCTTGTGTATCAACTAGAAAACTGTTGATGCTGTGTAAATAATAGCAACTCTCAGCAAATACACATGTTATGAAGCCCTATAAATTGCATGCATTTGTAATGCGGTCTTTGGAAAATACCCGTGCCATTCTCTGGTAATTAGTAAAACTTCACAAATATCACAACAGGCACCTAGCTCTTGTAAACCCATACCACTATTAAAACACACAGCTTTCTATAAAAGGGTTGAATACAATTCTTCAATGTCATGACAGCTGCATAAATAAGGAAGCTTTTAAAGTGGTGTATTATACTGGGAGATTTTCCAAAACCTGGCATGTTCTTTGGGTGCACAGATACCACTAGATAGTAAAGAGACTCTGGCTTCTAAATCTATTTGGTTATTCTGAAAACCTCCTTCCAAGCTTTAAACTGACATTGCAAAGAGATAGACAAAGTGCACTTAATCCTTCCAAGTGGTCGCTTTAAGTAGCCAGGCTTCTGATTAAGTGCTTTCTTTGATGGCTAGTCAAGCTTAAAGCTTCTGGACTGTCAACACCAGGCTGAATTCTACGCAACAGAGAGCACTGGGGGCCAGAAATTCAGATATCTCTACTCCTTGTTCCAAGAAATCTCACTTGGTCAGGTTTGCCTTCTAAAATCTATGGAAATGTGTTCCTATGTTATCTTTTAACATCTTGTGGAACTTTCCATGGGTAGAAATATTTTTCTTCATTCCCCTTTTAATTCATTGATGTTATATTCTCTGAAACTGTAGCTTCCTTTTCGTGTGGATAGACATGGGGTCAACAAAAGCGGTAACTGTAAAATGCATTAATGACTAGAAAATTTGTGAGCAAGCAAACAAATTACAGAACTGCTGACTCAGTTTTTCTAGTGAACAAGTATTACTACAACTTACGTACTGAACAAATTAGACTGCTCCTTCAAAACCTGCAAAATTTGCACATTCAGGTGAGCTGGTGATGTATACAAATAGTGGTCAGTGGTGTCCCTTCAGCCCTTTGCTCAGAATAAAACTCGAATTTAATGTCAATGGGCAGTACACTTACTAAAGCAAAATTTTAAAATCATAGGAAATCTACCATCAACTAGAACATACTACAGTTCAGTTAGTGCTACTTGGTGCATTCTGTGTATTTGTATATTCTGTCATTTTAAATGTAATTCTAGTTTTAATTTTTTCACATAATGAGAACTATATCTAAAGAGACTTTTTTGAATGATAGGGTAAAAACTCTTTATATTCTAGGTTGTCTTGAAGATACAGACCTATCTGTCTACTGTTGACCTTAAGTTCACTAAAATTAGCATCTATGGCACAACTTAGAGGAAGCAGAAGGGAAATGCTTTCTTTTCATTTAAAACTACACACAAAAAAATCAAGTAAGCAAAATTTTGAACACTTCCGGGAAGAAAGGCCTATGGGTATTTTAACTGTTGCTTGGTTATTTAAAAAAGAAAAAAGGCAAATATAATAGAGATTTTTTTTTTTTTAATAAAGCAAACAACACATTGTCCCTCTGACATTTTTTCAGATGAACAATTTTTCAGGAGGCTTACAAGGCTGAGTAGTCAGTTTTTGAGAGGTGGAGTATAGTTTAGTTGGTGGGCCTGCTGTGATTGGAATTGATTAATGGATGTTGTGATAAGCATAGAAACAGATCAGTGGCAGCTTATCCTGCTTTCAGCTGTCACAGCTGTGCCTCTTCACTCTTCTTCTAGCCCTATCACACTCCCTGGCAGCCTTTAAAGTACCTCCTTCCCTGTGGAATTTCTGCAAATCATTTACTCAAATGCCAAGATACCATAGAAGCAGCTGTTTCTGAGAAAATTCAGGCTTACATATTTTTTGTGATGAAGAATATTGCGCTAGAGAATCCTTTCCTACCGCACTAGGAAGCACGCTGTGCTGTGCCCTGGAGAAGAGGGTTAAACAATGGTTCTGATGGGCAGGTGCACTCCTTAGCCAAGAACTTTCAACCCTGGCTCGCACAGTGACACAGTTTGCAAACCTGCTGGCTAAGTGATATCGCTGTTTCTGCTTGACAGTTGCAATAAATAATCGCTGATTGTTAATTTCATTGCTAATGGCTTGATAGAATCAATGCTACTATGTGTTTAAAATCCTGGTAGCTGCCGCTTCTGTTGTAATGTTCAGTAGATTTTATAGACACAGGCAAGTTCTAGAATTTCTGAATATGTTTTGAAAATATTTCACTGGTTTCTTTAGTGGGAACTGTGATCTCCAGTGTGATCACATATCAAGCTGCATAGGAATCACACCGTTTTAACAGAAAACTAGAGGTATGTGAATTTTATACAAAACAAGGGCTGGATCCAAATTTTGTATATAACTTCATAGATTTGAGGAGGATTGCCTAGTAATGAAATGGTTTGCAGGATGTGAGACTTAATGTTCTGAAAGATCTCTCCTATTAGTTACAAAAATATTTTGTTCATTTTATTGGAAATGGAGCAAGCCTAGAGCACGAAAATAATTGTACTATTTCTGGACATCTTGTAGATTATAATACTTAAGGTGGTAAATAGTCTTTTTATGAAGTCTTTGAATGTGATGTAAATCAGTGTTGGCTTATCTGTATGCTTTAAATGCCTGAGGCAGCTGTATCAGCATTATCCATAAATATAAAAAAAAAATAAAAATTTTTGAGCGAACTCAGGCAAGTTAAACCTTAACTTCAAAGCAAATGGTGCACACAGAAAGTCTCATCTCTGGCTAAATCTGCAGGATGTCTAACTGATCCACAAAGATAGTATACGGTTTATCTGCTGTGGCAGCCTGTGAACAAGCGTAAGTTTAGACAATTTGGGAAAATAAATACTTGCAACAAAAAAGATGATTTGTCAAGTTTCTATTATATGTGCATGTACAGTTCCTGTCCTGATTATTTAGAGTCAACTAGGTCACATTAGTGGAAAACTACTTCTCAAAGATTTAAAAAAAAAAAAAAAATTTTTTTCATTCTTCTTTAAAATATATATTATGGTGAGGAACATATCTAAGAACCTTTATTGTTTTAAAATCATGCTATTTATTTATTCTACAATTATATTGCATGTCAGCTATATCTTGTAATGTCTTCTGTCATACGAAAGCAAACAAAGTCATGTTACATTAATGACTTGTCTGAGATCATATGAGTGCCTGCCTATAATTCCATGCTCCTTTGCTGTAGAAAAAACATGACCCTGAATCTTAAACAGCTTTTGAATAAAGGCGCCTACAATTGTGATATGGTAAAAAGTTCATAGCGTCTCTGACTTAGTTATTTCAGTTTTCTTCATTTAGTGGTTTTAGGTTCAGTTTTCATTTGAATGTTATGCAATTGGAAAAAAAAAAAGCCATCCTGAAAGCACTACCTATCTTCAGAATGTTAAAATAATATTAAAATAGTAGACAAATAACACCTCTAAACTTGTATCTGTGTTTACTCAACTTAGAATTAAGCTTTCTTTTTTGTACAGTATTTTAGATATTTGAATTCAGTACAATTTTAAAATATCCTGTTTGTATATTATCTAGTGCTGTGCAAAATGAAGATTTTAAGTGAGAACTGATCAAAACGAAAGAGTAAATGTGATTAAATATTGTTCACGTGAAGCGTGGTTGTTGAGTTTTACACATCTTCATCTGCTACAGGGGAACTTGTTCTTTGGGGATGCAGCCTGCACTTTTGTTCTTCCTGTGCTTTCTTATTTCAAGCTTGATAGAGAAAGCATCCACTGTTGTATCATTTCCTTCAGTGCTAACAGCTTTTATTCTCTTCAACAAGTGTTTACAGAAAAGTGTTGATGCTTATTAATCTGTTTCTTGTCTTAGAAATGTGCTTATGCATGATTTGTGGTAAAATTGGCATTTCTGACAGCTCTCGATGTAATCTGCATAGCACAACAAGATTGTTACATTGAACAGATGTGTTTTGGAGTTGTTATTCTTTGTAATTACCATCATTAAGTGAAAGCATGTGTCAATCAACTTTTTACTTTAAACACACCAATCGCTTGCAAGAGACATGCATCTGCATTTCAAATATAGATATAAAATATTTTGGTTTAAAATTTATTTCTGTTGTTTCTTTTTAATACAATACTCCATGAAACACATGATGACCAAAGATGTCAAAGCAACAGATTATCAAGTTAAGAAAGGCTTTTACTGGGAGACCATCTAGATACCTTTTTTTTTTTTCTCTTTTTCTTAAATAGACTCATCGTCCTTTTCTGATCTAAAAGGAAGGCATTAAGGTTTAATTTTATAAATTTCCAAAGTTACTATGCTGCCTTGATCTTGGACTCTGACTTTCTTAATTAAGGGAAGGAGGGAGGTTCTGTGGGTGAGACCCTCACTTATCTTTTCGGAGGATTTTTAGTGTGATTACTTGACGGCAAAAAGGAATCTACATCAGTAAACTGATGTACTGCCTTTTTAAGAATTAATGTTTGGGACATTAATGTTGCTCGGATACCTTTTAGGGTCAAAAATGTTCACACTGGTAATAAACAGGATTAGATCAGGAAATTATATTTTGAGTGGAGTTGAAAACAAAGGCATCATAGCCTGATTGCACAACAAATAACAGTAGAAGTCTGACCAAAGCACACAAAAGCAAGGATGTTTGGAGCTTATTTTCTCCTTGTTTCCTTGTATATTGACTTTGGTTATTTGTGTTAGAGGCAGTAGAGATGATGGCACCTGTGTATTGGGGGTTTTTGTGTTGTTTTTTGTTTTTCACCCTGTGCTGCGACATTTTTTCTCAGTGCCAAATAAAGATTAACTTGTATACAAGCCACTAAGTGTAGTTCATCATGGTGGGGTGGAATGGTCCTCAATCTTTGAGGGTATTTTAGCCTATACCTTTACAATGAAAGTGGGTATTCTGTGATTGATTTTTTTTTTTTTTTAATACACCACCACCCCCCCCATTAACAAAAAAAACCCATTTTTTTCTTTCCATTTCCCCAGAATGGATTCTTTATAAAACTTTGCCTGCTGCTTTAAAGATGATTCTGGTATTCTGTATGTGCTGTGAGACTTGTATTTGCCTTACTAACAAATAAAGCATTGCGTAACTCTCCTTTGGTATCTTTCATGAAAGTATATTGTTTAGATCCTGCCAGAGGCACTTAAGCTTTCATATGGATGTTGATTATTTGTTAGACCCTAATCATCTGATTCTTGGTGAGTCGTCTGCTAGAAGTACTGAAATATAAATTGAGAAAGTTTACCTGAAATTTAGAAGCCAGATAAGCTACATCCAAAGAATAAATGATAAACAACCAGGAGAAAACTTTTAAAGGAATTGTGAAGAAAAAGTTGTATTTGCAGTCCAAGTCTAGTGCCATATACAGAACCAGAAAAAAACATGAAAATGACATGGGGAGCACAGCAGTAGTCTGACAGATACTGAAATGTCTGTTATAACCTCAGCACTTTCAGTTGCAAAAGGAACTTTGTGAAAGTAACTTGCAGGTTATCTAATAGCTGTGGAAAACTAATCCCTGGGACACATGAAAACCAGGTCTACATGCTGATTAGTACTTAACTGGTCCCAGACAATTTTGAGGTCTTTTTGTTGAGGAATGGTGTTTGGTAATTCTTTTTGCTGTTATTTTCTTCACCTGTTAAAGGGGATACAACTTGGCCACTTGGAGTTTATAACCATGCTTGCAAAGCAGTTTAGAAGTGTTAAAATTCACACAAATGCATATCTCAATTTGGGGGCAGAGGAACTTAGCAACTTCTTTGGCTAATTGTCTATTATACTTGCAGACTTCCAGCTGCACTATGGAAGTAGCTAGGCTTCCATTGGAGCAAAGTGCTGCGAAAAAGATTCCCTCATATGTTTTTAATTTAATGTAACCACAATTATTTTAAATGTGGCCGCACAAAGTACTGTTCATGACACCTTATTCATCATCCTCAAACCTGCCTGTTGTTCAATGGAGTAAACCTGGAACAGTACCATCCGTATTTATAGCAATTTCCAATATAGTCAGATTTGACCCAGAAGTACTAAAGGTAGTACTTCTCAGCCAATTTGAGGTTGAAGAATTTCACAATCGCAATGTTATATACTACTTGTGACTAGCAAATTCAAAGGGAGCGATGCACAGCCACATTTTAAATCGAACCCACCTTTGCTGAAAGCAGTGCTCTGGGGATTCCTCAAACTGTTGATACTTGCGCTTGCATTCAGCTGAAGGACAGGCCCATAAATATTTAACTGTATTAAGTTGATTTTGTTTTCATATGCACATACACAAATGCATGCTTAAATATGAAAAGGTTCAACGTGTAATATGTGAACTTTTGTTTGCTTTACGTGTTTTGAAACAGTGGAATCTAACTTGGATGTATTATGGAGAGGGGAACTGAATTCACAGGATCTTTATATATTGCTTTACATTAAAATTTGAATTACATGTTGAACTTTATGTGCCTTCTCTCTAGCATGCTAGGCCTGCAAAAAAACAAGCCCTGAAATAAGAATTACTTTCGTAGGTAATTCTTAGGGCCTTAGAGGTATGGTGTGATAATATAATGGACTCGCTGGTTTTGATTGTTATTGAAGCAGTAATTAAGATGTCCAGTCCTGAGTCAACATCCACAAAACCAGAAAGTTGATCCTTGCTCCAAAGAGTCCCTGGATATTCAGACCATGTCATGTTTTGTATATTATGTGCCATTAACCTTCTTCCTTATATGACCTACGGAGGGATCTACCGAGGCAGGCATCAGAATTATTATTATTTTTTTTTAAATCCAATTTTGAAATAGTGTACTGCTATGGCTTCCAGGATGGTGGGAAAGGTTTGCATTGGATCTTTGTTCAAAATAAGGACTTGAACTGTTGTATAGGTTGGCATTGAATGTCCTTTCATCGCTAGAAGAGCTGTTTGTGTTACTAATGCTAGTAATACAAGTGTTGATATAAGATGTAAAACATATCACTGCAGTTCATGGAAAGTAGGCTGCAGAACATCTTAGTATGATCCAGATGTATGAATTTAAAGACTTGCCTGTGGGGTGCCAAAAAGTGCCTCTAGTAGACCCAACTATAAACAGACATTTGAGGTGACAAGGTAGCCTAAAACAATGGCATGTTAACTGTATCACTACCTTGCATGAGGATGGTTGTAGAAACTAGTATGTCTTGTTTTTATTCACCCGTGCCCCTGATCCTCTGGGCTAGTAAAACTCAGGACAGACATTTTGACATTTCTTACCTGAATGTGTTGTCTTTCAGCTTCTTCAAGTATAAGATATGAATAATGACAGCTTCCCATTTTCACCAGTGTAGAGAATTTTACATGAAGTACTATACAAATGGTAATTATCTATCATTACATTTTCACATACTATCTTGCTAAAAGAAAACTTGATTTCAATTGGAAAATGTTAATTTCTGGTGCTTTTTTATATTGGGTAGTTTTCTTACTCTTAGAGGTCCTCATAGCACATCTTTGTTGAAAATTGTGATAGATATGCTTTTATTTTTGTTGACTATTATGTTTGAAATATTTTAGAACATCTGCTTAGTATTCAGTAGAAAAATGTAGGACTGAACCCTGTAATTCACAATATGAAACAGACATACTCTGCTTCTGTGGTGAAACCCCAGTATCTCTCCAGATTTCCTGCAGGCACACCTATTCTTTAGCCTGTTGTTATTTTAACAGTTGGACTTTCCAAAACACTCAGTATTTGGCATCTTTACTGTCAGATATCAGCTTTATTTTAGTCATTCTAGCATGCAATACTTTCTATTACTTGGAATGTAAGGAAACATTACATAAAGGTAATGAAAATGATACTTAGCTTTAAACAGCGGCAGATATTTTTACAGATTTTATTTTACTTTGGCAGTTTACTTAATTTCAAGGGTCAGTTTAATTTTTTTACACTCAGCTTTAGAACATGATGTTTTGTTTCTTGAAGTTTGGGACTTTCTAGTTATTTACATATATGAAATGGACAATTGTTTAAACAAAACCTTTGCTCATAAAGAGAACATTTTCAAAGGAATGATGGCAGAACCAAGAGAAAAGAATAAATTGAATTGCATACTACATGCAAGTGGAGAAGGTATCTTATTCAGTACTGGCTTTAACGTATAATTCTTTAAAAAAATCTTTTTTGTTTTAGGGAATTTGTACTATTGTTCAGCTGAGAGGAGCTTGTAGCTTCTTGAAGTTGCTGAGATGGAATATTTAAGTATATATGAAAAGAGAGGTAAATTCCTGGCCTTTTGGCAACTGAGTTCCTCTGAAGTAGACACTACATTACGAAGAAACTTTTCCTCCATATGTTCCCCAAATTATTGTTATTTAAAACAAGTTGAAGGCATATTTTCTAAAAAAAATTGCTTTGGGTTCATAAGAAACACTGTACTATGAAGCTATATTTATCAAAAATTTCTATATCATTGTCAACTCTAAGTGCTTATAATTTGGAAAAAAGGCTATCATTATCATCTGATTTTTGAGAATTTAGAATTCAGAAGAATGAAAAAAGTTTCATACCTCCCCATGGAGTTTACATATCATTCTAAGTTGATACCTTTTTGGTTCAATAGTGAAGCTTTTACTTTTACGTACTAAGCCCCTTTTTTCCTTGCTATGGTATTACTTAAATGGAGAAATGCAACTGAAAACATCCTTGGTTTTGTTTTAAGTTAAATATCAGATCAATTTATCATACTATACCTTGATTAGAAGTGATGAAAAAAAATTCTTTAGCCAGGGACCTCTTATTTTATTATTATCTTGGAAATTACTGAGATTATTTGCTTTGGAAATGGCAGTAAAAGAGAACGTAAAGTCATACAACTTTAACTTATTTTCAATACATAAAATTAAGAGGTTGAAAGACTAGTTTAATTTACTCCTATCCCCTGAAGCTATACAGGTTTAGAAGTTAAGAAAGGCATAGAAGAATATGTTGGTTAGAAACATATTTCACTGTTCCTTATGTGCTCAGAGATAGGGTTTTGCAATCAATGGTATTAGTTTCTCTTATACGTATTTTATTTATTTTACTTTTTAATGTAGAACCATAAACAAATTTAACAGTAACTGTTTAGGGATGTTGTATGTCCCTAAAATGGGATGTGTTTGAAATCTGGAACAGGCATATGTTGTGTTGAGAATAGTACGTTTCTTGTAAAAATCAACATTAGTGGGGCATTTTCTTCTCTTGAGGTGCATATGTAGTTTTCATGAAAGTTAATGAGATTTATAGAACTGCAAAGGAAAATGTACACCAGAGTATATATTGTAGATATGATATTAACATCCCCTAGGACTTTCGTACTCTCCTTTATATGTTATGGAGCCCTGAGATGCACAGAAGACTAGCCTAAGTCTTTGACGTTTTATTTGTTGTATTTGGCACAACTGCCTTTGAGTGTAATTAGCTCCTTTTGACAAACCTGATCCTGTCCTGTTTTGGCAGTAGTCTAGATATTTATTGCTAGAAGTACATGTAATCAACATTAGTTGCTAAATATGAATTGACAGCTGAAAGAAAGCTAGCTTTCCTGACGGTTTATGCTGGGTTAAATGGGTATTGGTAATTATTTTAACTCTGTGTTGAAATTTAACTTCTTGTATTCCCATGAGTTTAGCCTTGTTTTGCTTGAATACTAAAATTATCTTCAGAATATCAGTCTAGTGCCTTGAATTCTTCATTCGGTAGCTATCACTCAAACAGTTCTGCTTGAATTTAAGATCTGTTCCAAAACATGAAGGAAGCACTTTAGCTGTGGATAATGAGATCTGACCGTACCTGAGCTGCAGAAGGAGATGAAATCACTTTCTATAGAAAATAATATTTTTTTCTACATATTCAGGTTAAATGTGTGCACATCTTTGTAGCTGGAACATCTGTTTCTAGCTTGCTGTTCCTCATGGCTGCTTCTCAATTGGATTTCCTCAAGCAGGTCCAAAGCTTGTCACCTTAGCCAGGGTCTGTTAACTATCACCACTGGCCCCACATTAAGTAGGAGGTTCAGGGCTAAGCTAATAACTCTCCTGCCTTTCTGACTGATCACAGTGATTCTCCCTGTGGCTACTTATCATGCTGTGCTCCTATGGGAGGGTTATCTTCTTTGTCTATACCTCAGCTGGGAATTGTTTTTGTTTTCTTCATTCCTAAGTTTTCAGGTAGTAATGCTGAAAGCATTGCTGCTTTCTGAAGTAGCTGTTTGATTACTGTCCATTATTTCTCCCTTACCAGTTTAAGTGATGCTTTCTCACATATCTAAATTTTGCTTTTTTCCTTTTCTTTGACCATAAATGTAACTGCTGATTTTTCAAAGCAGAGACTGTAACTAGATGCATGTGGCAGAATGGATGTAATATGAACACAAACATAATATTGTAATGCTAGTTTGTGTGAACTTTGACTCAAATTTTATGTTGTCACAGGTGAAGTGATTTTCATGATCTTGGCTTGAGTGTACAGTGATGCATAATATTTTAACACTTCTTATCTAGCATATCAGGCTGTACTTCCCATGTGCTTTTTAACAGAGCTCAAGAGAGTTAAGTGAGAGAGAAGAATCTACAAAATTGCTTATCTGATTTATGGTCATTGGCTACCCCTAAGTCACATGTCGAACATTACCCAAGTCTATGAAACTGTTTTGCTTGGCTTTAGTGGGCATTGAATAAGACCCAGAATGAATATTAGGGTATCCGGTGGGGGTTTGGTCCTTGTTGAGAATTTTGAGAAAAGATGGTGGCAAGGTGGCTGTGCAGGCAAATCCACGTATCTCCCCTGGAAATCCTTCTGTGGAATTAAGGAGATTGTTGTCCTTAGAGTAAAGTTAAGACGACTGAAAAAATAACAATAATTTTAATCAGATTTGAAAAGTGCATCAGGCTTGATATAACATGCTAATGCTTGGAGAACGTGGACAGTCAAACCTAAGTTCTATTAGTTCTCGCATTGTAGTCTGTGCCGCTTGGCTTTTTAAATTCTTCTTAAGTATGATGTTTTACTTCACCTGTATTAACTGTTCAGTCAATAAATGGAAAAGACACTGGAGTAAATTGTTTGAGGGGAGTATGGGAAGAAAAAAATGTGGGAAATAGAAACAAGACTGTTATCTTCTGGATTTAGGTCTGGAACAAAAGCATCCTGGGTCACGAATAATATTGTGGAGAATTGAAATGTTATTTTATTGAGTGAAACTAGTTTGTCATCCAGTGTTCAGCTTTGGCTTTTGTCTGCATGTGAAGAGATCAGCACAGAACTACAGTGTGTCATGAGAATGGTAGCTTTTTGAATTGAAAACAAGGATAAACACTGAATAACCCTCACATAGTTGTATTTCTCATCTTTTCTTTTATCTTTACTGTAATATAGTTAGCTTGGGATCAGTCAGCATGCAAGCACAAAACTTGGTAAAAGCAATGACATGGAAATATAGCAGCTCAGTGGACAGCTAGTACTTGATCCTACCAGGATCTGCTTGCTTTTATAATTTTGAAGTCTGAACTGAGTTATTAGGCACTCTCGAAAGACTTTAATGATTTAAAATAAAATCTCTGCAAACCTATTAAGCAGCAATTGTATTTTCAGCCCATGATGAAGTAGCAGATACTCTTCGATCTCTTTCAAGAGGTGTAAAGAGCAGCAGAACTGGTGATGGCAGCAACTTTCCCCAAGATAAAGGAAGCAGCAGATGAAAAAAATTTCTGAATTGAGATGGAGCCTAAATAGGAGTGAGCCTCAAACTGATCATGAGATAAGTCTTGCAAGGTAGCATAGCTTATGTCAGAAATAGTTTCAACACAAGAGAACAGCAGTGAGAAAGACAGCACCGGAGACTGAGATGTGAAGAAAATAATGGCAAAAATGAATAGGGAGCGATGACTGCAAGAAGATGACATGAAAGAGGTAGAGATGCCCGGGAAATGTGAAAAAAATATATAAACAATCCAAAACCAAATGAACACTCAGACCTCTGTGTGATAGTGCACTCCAGACAGACAAGGCAGACACTAGGAGAGGAGAGTAAGGATTGCTATTGTAAGACTTCTCTTGCCAGTTAAAAAATTCATTCTTATTTTAAATTTCTTCCTCACCAAAGGGTAATAATTTCATTGTTTCTTTCTGTTCTTTAGTCATAGTGTCCTTTTGAATCTCATCCTTCCTGGCCCATCCTCCTCTTTCTATTCTTAACTTTTTGTCCTATTTTTCCTCAAATATCTGATGTTGTCTTCTTTAAACACCTTATTTGGATCATAAGTGGTGTGGAAACATTGAGTTGAAAGGGCTGGTAGAGGAAAATTCTTATTTTCAGAATTTTCTTCTTCTTTTTTATTAATCTTTAAATATTTAGAATCTTATGTAAATGTAAAACATTAATCGCCAAGTTCTTGTTATAACTTACTGTAAGTAAGTCTGATTCCTAGCCGATTAAATTAGGACAGTGATCTACGTGGTCAGCTCAGCTGAGCACTGGCAGACATGAGATTTATTATTGTAGTCACTAAAACTTGCTGGAGAATTGAGTGAAACTCCCACCCAATGTAATGGCCATACTTTGGTTTAAGTTGCACATAGTGTATTCTCTTAACAGGAAGTCTGAATTAGGCCACTTAAAATGAAGAAAATTATGAGGCTGAGAAGCTTGTATTTCTCTGCATTTTTTATCTGCAACATCAAAATAAATTTAATAAGGATAGATATAGCATTAAAAACTAATAATGAAAAGTAAACAAAAATATTCATTGTCTTTCTGTGGTAGTAGTCTGTATTGTCACTTAAGCGAACAAAACACTAAAAATATTGTCCAGAATAAAATAAAATATTGCTTTTTTAAACATATTGTAATTCATCCTACAAATATAAAAAATATGACTCGGTGACCATGTAGAGGAAAGAAAAGAAGCGAATAAGGATAAAGAGAAAAGTTATTAATAGGTCTGTAATGACAGGAAGTTTATTCTAGGGTTGAGGGAAAACTTAATGGTTCATAAATAGCAAATTCATTATGTTTTTAATACTCAGGTTATATTAACACTATATAACATCTTTATGGTACCATTAGTACCACTTAATCCTAAACTCAATTTGGAAATAAGCATTTCCAAATCTTTTTTTTTCATGGAACAATTGACTAAATAAATTATTTTTTTTAAAATAAATATTATCTGATTAGCGCATGGCTCATTCAATCATAAACAGACTTATAAATGTTTTATGTCAACTCATACACATAGTTCTTAAATGTTAACAAATTAATTTATTTTAAAGGCCGTATCAAGGTGAAAACACCAGGGCCCTAGGCAGCAGGACAATACATCACAGAGCCATTTCTCATTCAGTCACAGTAATAGCAAAGGATATGTTAAGACATAAAACGTGATATGGTTTGTTAAATATTCATTTATAATTTGCATTCATTATTAAATCATGTGTTAGAACTAATCTTTAATCTCAAAAATACATAATGTGTCATAAAGTCTATTTGAAAACACAACCATAAATATTTTATGCTTTGCATGTTGCTTTTTAAAGGTTGACTAGAATACACCAAAACGCTTGTCATTAATGTCATTTAATTATTCCGAAGAGAATTTGGTCTACACTGATGTTGATTTCAATAATTTATTTCAACCTTTAGGTCAATATAAAATAAATACCTGTTTGGGAGATGGTCTGATCTATGATTAATGACAATTTAGCTCCCCCGGTACTCCATGGCAACACTGTAGTTCATTGTCTGAAAGGTTTGCGGCGCAATGCGGTAGCTCCGAGAGGCTTATTTTATAGTGGTCCCTAACAGTTTGCTTGGTGATAAGTGATGCTTGCTTTTCTGCATGTTCTATTACATTGCTTGTGATTGCTGGAGATTTTCTTTAATTGACACAATAGCTTAAATATTTTTTCTATTGGGAGGTATACTGATTAGAATATTAATATTTGCTGAATTTCCATTGAACTGCTACTCAATTTGCATTTTGTACACTGAGAAGGAAGGCCTGTATGAGAGGGCCGAGTGTGACGGAGAAGTGATTTGTATTACAGGAGACTAGGAGCTACTCAACGAACCATGTAAAAACAGCTCATTAAAATGTTTATGTGCTTGGCTGGTTAATGCAAAGAAAGCTTTACTGCCGTCTTACAAAACCTCAGTAACTTCAGGTTGAAGTCAGATCAATGCACCTGTAATAACTCAGACCATTGCCCAATTCAGGTTAAGAATGACCAAAAAACATTGCAAGAAACAAAAGTCTTGAAGTCTTTCTTCCAAACTAAAACACGTTTTAAATTCAATGTGTACAACTACAGAACTTCCTTACTTAGTGAAAGATTTTTGGACAGAGCTGTCTGGATTTCCCTGGATCTCTTCAACCCTGAAATGTCTGTTAGGTGGAATCTGAGGTGTTTGGGCATTTGCTAACTCTGCAGCACTTGTGTTGACACACTGTGAATATGAGGGATACACTTAAAGTACGTATCTTGTCCCGTACATGCATGACACACCTCACTTCATATACAGTTCTGGAAGAATTCTGGTGATCCTATTTTTGAAGACTACAGTAAAGAAGAAAGAAGTCAAGCCTCTAAATTATATTTCCCATTTAACTGTTGACTTGTCCCACGGGTAAGCACTTACCTGAAAATAAGGATGTCAGTGAAATGGCCCCGTTTGGGATTTTTGGGTTTGGTTTTTTGTTTGTTTGAGGTTTTTTTGTTTTGTTGTGTTTTGTTTTTAATCTAGGCACAATGAGTTACCAAGAAGATCCTGAACGGAGAGTGTGATTGGTCTAGTTAAATGCTATGGGATTAATATTACCAACAGTAACACCCTTGTAAAGTGAGGTTTCCTGCCCCCTGTCAGAGGCAGTGACAGAGAAAGCCACAAAGCTACATTTTTTCCCAAAGAGCCTCTGCAAGGAACATGCAATCCTGGAGATTCTCCAAAAGCTAAAAAGTTGGCCTGTATCTGAACCCTAAGAAGAGCAGGTGGAGCTGTCTGAGAAACCATGCTGGGCTGCCGAAGACCTTAGAATGAGTTGGGTGGTGGTTTTGGTTAACAAAGTAATGAAGCAGACCTCTCTCCCCTAAGAGCAATACCTTAGTTGAACAGTGGGGAATCTATCCTTATTACTCACATTCTCCTGAAAATAGCAGTGAGAAAGAAATCTCTTTAAAAGATGCATAGTCAGAGCAAACCCCTGATTCCTAATCAGCCACATCCTCTCCCTATCCTCCTGGAGAATATGGACCATCAATTTCCCCATAAGATGAAGGGGAGGCAAAGCAATAGTTTAGCATCCTATGCATTATCTCTCTTTTTATGATTACAAATGGAGCACTTATGTTCACTGACCCATATCTCATACCAGACATCAGTAGCCAGGTCCAGATTTAGGTTATTGTTCCAGCGCTGGATTAGGCCATGCGATCAGAATCAAATTTATCTAATATGATCACTTGATTGTGACATTTCTTATTGGCATTGTATGTACGCACAGACGAAGTTGAAGACATAAAGCAAATGCTCTTGAGCCCCAAAAGAACAGTTGTCGGTGCTTTTACAATGAGCTTCAGAAAGGTTGAGGAGACGCTCTCTGTTGGGTTTAATTAAGCTGTCCTTTCGCTTGCAAGTTTAAAAGGGAAAAGCTAGTTTGCTCCCCATGTGGCTTTCCCAAACTCTTTCAGATGTAGCTGTAAGCTTAAATGACCCTCAGTCCTGCAGCGTATCAACTTGATGTGTATAATTGATTGCTAAACATTTTTTACAGCCTGTTAAATGGTAAGCCTAAAAAAAGGTAATATATAAATGTTGATTAAAGTGCTTTTGCACAGAGGGGTCAGAGACATTAGCAAGTTAAAAAGAAAGTGCGAGCTCTGCTGTGGTACTTCTAACCTGTATGCTTTATTTCGCATAATTGATCCCACATGTCTACTCTAAGGTTTTGTTGTCAGGTTTCAAACTGCAAATATTAAAACGCATTTAGAATAGAGTGTGCTTCAGTAAGGACACTATGCAGAGTGCTCAGCAATGTAGATTGCTGGTATCATAATGGCAATGATTATAAAAGGAATAATTTAAATGACCACAGTAGCTTGTAATTGTGTGGTAAGGTAGGAGAGAAAAAAAATCAAGGTGTAAAACCTCAGACTAACAGTAAATCTGAAATGGATTAAGACAGACATTCAAATTATAATTGCTAGTAATTTTGGTTTCATTATAATTTGTGGTGTTTTTTTTTAATAACTGACATAAGACATAATGTATTTTTCAGGGTTCTGTGATAACCAGCCAACAAATGGAATCTGTCACAAAATATTTGCAGCTCCTGTTAGTGAGAAATCTATGATCCCGTCACAAGTACAGACTGAAAAAGGTTCTAAGTGTACATCCATGAGGTTTTTGGCTTAATAAGATAATGACCGGGTATCTGCAACCGAACAAATTTTTTATCCATTTCTAAAAAAAACCCCAAACAATAAATCCTCAACCTTTGTTAGGGAAACAATGCCTCAATAATTTAATAAGCATAACATATCTTTTTAATATCAATATGATATTCCAGCTTTTTTTTCTTTAAATCATAAGTACTGTCAAAGAAATGGTGTAACTTGCTAGAGTTGCCCTGCCAAGGTAGTTATCTATAAAATTCACAGGATTAGAAGAATAGCTTGGTCATTACTATTTCTCTGCTAATTATGCCAGTTAATGCTAGTTATAGAAAACGTTCACTTGTACAGAGACGCACCTGACAGTAAATAGAAACTAAGAGCTTTGTATATATTGTTGACCATCTAACGCGTAAAAGCAAGTTTTAGTCCGTACCAATCCAAGCAGGGTTTGAAACAGTCATTTAGGGGTGAAAAGTTCAATGTTTCATGTACAGAGCTCCTGAACTATCCCCTTCCTCTACACAGGTTGGTTTGCTTTTCCTAAAAAGCCTAAATGTAGAAGTTTTATTTTCTTGAATCCTTTTTTAATAGATTTAAACACAATTTAATTTAATTCTCTGGAATGTAGTAGTTCAATTATTATTTTCATAAACATGAAATTTCAAAGGGATGTTTTGTATTTGCACCTAGGCTATTGCAAACTGGATAGAATATTTGTCCGGATGGTAAATTCTAGCAGGTGTTTGGTGATTATTTTTTAAATTACTTTAAAGTTATACAGTTATTTTAGTTGGTAATATCACCTGCTAAAAATATGTGTCACTTCTAAGAGTGAGATACTAGTGAAGTGATTTATTTAAAAAATTGCTCAAGAAGTTGGAATTCACTTTTGAGATTTTAGATTAATTTATTTTTCATGTAATCTAAAACTATAAATTTTACTAACATAACCTTAATGTGATTTCAGTTCCCCCATTTCCCTGTATATAGGATCAATACTCCTAATGCTGTGTGGAATTTTTTAAACTTTTTTTTTTTTTTTTAAAGAGAAGACAAAATGGGTTTAATTAAAAATAAACCAGTCATTATCAGGGTACTACTTCTCAAATGTTTCAAGCATGTCACAACTTTTCAGCTGCATAGGAAAATACGAGTTAGCTAAAATGAATTTAGAATCAAAATCGGACAAAAGCTCCAAGCAATAAATCCTATTGTAGTGGTAAAATGATAGGAAAAGTGACAAGAGGAAATAAGTAAATATCTCTTTTAATAGGAGGAGAGGTGTGTTTTATGTTTTAAATTTTGCAGAAAATTATCAGTAAGACTTAGGGTTTTTTTACTGCACAGTATCTTGTTCACACAAATTAGCTGTGTACCTGACTTTAACTTGAAAGCTATGTAAGTTGGACAAAATATTTTTGGAATAAGTTTTATTTAAGACAACAGAACAACAGTGAAGTTAGAAACATGTTTGTGTCTTTTTTTCATGACTAGCCCATGTCTATTCTCTATGAAATTGATGTCAAAAAAGTATTATATATTTTCAGTGGGAAATAGAAGGCTGCCCTCTACTATCCTTGTCAGGACGTCGTATCCCTTTAATCATACTTTTCATTTCAGTACATTGAAATTTCCGTTACCAAGGACAACATCATAAATAAAAGTGTTTGTGAAATTTTTACCTGCAGCTTCCTAACTTTGTGCATTAAGCATGAGACTAGCAGAGAGGTGGTCAAATGTGAAAATTTATAATCATTTATTACGTACGGCTGAAGCGAGAAGGGAATAAAAGCGTGAAGGCATACATCTATAAACTGGAGCAGAAAAGCTTAAATGAAAAGTAAAGTGAATTTCTGTGTCTTGTCATAAAGTAATGAGAAGCTAGAGCTTTATTCATAGCAACCCAAGATGCATTTACTCTCAATCTAGCTTTAGCAGTAAATGCTTCCCTGATGTATTGCTTCGGACTTACAAAGAAATATTTGTGCTCTACATAATAGTATAGTTAGGAGAATTACTGCATGGCTGAGGAGATTCTATAAAGGTTTATAGCTGGTGGTGTTACTGTAATTTAATCACAATGTAGCTAATGTAGTACTTTAATATCACAGGTTACTTTTTTATTTACCATTTATTAGTAACTGACAGTCAATCATCACCACATCATAAACAAATCACGCTGGATTCTATAGGAACCCTGAAGTACCACAACGGATGCACTGTAGCTCTTACATGTGCTCCGTAATGAGCTAAACATCAAATTATTTTTTAACGGAGTAATCATGTAAGTCGGGGTTCTTGTTTTCAGTCTGCCAGCCAAGAAAATGTTTCCCGTCATGAATGCAATTAGTGTTGCGTACTGTGCATACATGTGCGAGGTAACGCACCAACCCATTACAAGCAATACTGGAGAATGTTTTCAAAACTATGAAGAAGACTCAGGCCAAACACACTGTGCATAGGAATTGGCACGTATTGATGAATGACTTCATACAGACTAAGAATTATGCCCTCTTAATTTCAGCCACCTCTTTGTTAGGATTTCTCTGCTTTGTAAATTGAGAAAGTAAATGTAGCTAGTAACCGTAGTAGAGTCCATCCAGTGCTCTTAAGGCACTGAAATCTCAAGATACTTTTTGTGATAAGAATGATTCATATAATTTTTTTTCTTTATTGTCCTTTTTTAGATGCAGTGTAGGATTGACTTCCCCCAGTTTTGTGTTTATGATCAACTTTTAGTACAGAATCACAGCATTGCATCTGAAGTTGCTTGTGTTAGCAAAATTATATGCTGGTTGGAACTTGGAAAGTATTGCCTATTTAGACTGAAAATTGTGGTTCTCCCAAGACCCTAAAGACACCGTGGTCCTTTTAAGTGCAAACAAAATCTTTGTTTGTTTTTCAGTATTCTCTAGCTGTAGGGGAACGACTAGTAACCAACATCAGACCGCTATGTTGATTAATATGTAGTAGTAATAAGCCACACAAAGATGTATGTTTGTAGGCTATTGGTGCATGTCCTGGGTACACTGCAAAGAAACAGGCTGAAGACCAAGAGCCTTCAATCACTCGAAAGGCTTGCCAGTAAGTCCAGTAATTGCACGCCCTGGCATGGCTTATTGCTATTAGAATATCTATTTTTAAATGAAGATATCACACAATCTACCCTTTCATGGTGAAAAATACTTCCTAGAAGAAAAATGTAAAATATTTGGAGGAAGCAGATGGAAAAAAAAAAAAAAAGCCTGCTTTGCTATGAGATAGAGAAGAATATGAAATCTCCTCTTCTACTCAGCATTGCATTGTTTATGTCTACAGGTTCTCCAGACTAACTGGACATTTCCAAGTATTAAATCTGATGTAAAAGGAATGCTGTTGATTTGACTTTTCTTAACTGACTAACTTCAAAAACAAAAACAAAACAAGAAAACCCAAACAAAAACAAAACCTTCACATTGCTATTAAAAGACCCTGTAAGCATTGTTTTCCCTAAAATTACTGTACAAATCTTTCAGGTCATAGTAAATTCCTGATTTTATTTACGTATTTCTTGACCCTTTGATATAAGAGTTTTTCAAAAGGAACCTGAATCGCTATGGGCTGCCCTTGTAGTTAGCTCAAGTAAATTGAAAGTTGTGCCATGCACAAGGTACTGAATCTTTAAACATAGTTATTGGTAATATGTAAAAAAATACTGTAAAAGAAAGACACTAGTAGAACACCATATTCACTTCTGCCTCAGTCTTCCTTTTTGCTTTTCAATAGCTCTCTGTCTACAGCCACTTTCGGCACTTCCTGGAGTGGTCAGCAAAGACCTGATTTAAATCACACTGCACAGATGAATTAGTTTTTAGACATTATGTGATATTCTAACTGTCGTTGAACCTTTTAAGAGCATTTTCTGGTTAGATTAACAATGGATTGAATTGCAGACACTAACCTCTATTTTGAAAAGAGGATTTAATACCGGGTGTATTCAATTAATACCTTCCTTGTGCAGATATCCTATTCACAGCCCATATTGAATCTTAAAAGCTGTAGAACCATTGTTTCTTTTCACAGTTATCTTTTAAGAATTATTCTGCCAGCTAGGTTTGGGACTAAGTTTCTGGCATTTAGCCCATCTGTTCTAATCTATTTTTATCGCACCTGTCTGAGCAGCCTAATACAGTCTCCTACTTCACACTTTTCTGCTCCTCTTCTTGTTTGACTCTTTCCTTTCCTCTTGTCCTGCTTACCGTTCCTCACAGACCTCCTGATAATGTTGCCCCTATGTTGCTTTGTGTCTCATCAGGAGTGGCTGCTTTCCCTTTCTTGCTAACTACATGTGTAATGTTAAGGAGGATGACGCTATGAGACCAGCGGGAAGGCTGGCATGAAAACGTTCCCTGATAGTTACGGATGGTCAATAAGAACTGAAAGAGGTGATGCGAAGGAAAGTGAGATGATTCTTTGGAATATAAAACTTAAATGACTCCGTTTCATCAAATATGTTGTTAGACCACTTTGTCTCATCTGCAAACTAATGTGGAAATAGACCTTACTTTTTTCCTTACCATCTTAAATTTGCTTAACTGAACTATGAATTATTTAGTGCTGGGCAGAAATGAAAACTCAGTTCAACAGAAATGACACATGAACTTGCATCAAACTTTCAGACTAGTTTTCTCAGAAAGAACTTTGAAAATGTGGGGGGGGGTTAGGTGTAAATAATTTGTTTCAATATGCTCATCCTTTTAAAATCCACCATCTAAAAAATACACTTATGTGATGTCTTTAAAAACTCCAAAAGAAGCCAAATGAAATCTAAATGTTTCTTTTTCTTTTTTTCCTTACACACACCCCCCAAACCCACCCACCCCCAATTAAATGTTTTTATTTTTCCATGAAAACTGAAAACATACGCATTTTGGGTCAATCCTGAAGTAGCAATTAATTTCAGTGCCTGTTTTCAGACAGTGACTGAAAAACCAATTAATTATACAGCCCTGCAGTTAAATGGGCTTTTTTGTAAGGTAAAGTGCTGCAAGTTCTTTTTATTAATTATACCTGAGATACTGTTTTATATTTAGTGTTTCTCTAATTCTTTCTAAAGGTCAACCACCATCATCAACTGAGCAGTTTAAGACTTCATTGCGTAGTATGCAGGAAAACTATGAAGAGTCCTTCAAAGCATGTAAGCACAGTGGTTTTTACTCTAACTACAGCAACAAAAGATTGAAAGTAAAATTTCAAAAGTATATTTGGAACCCAACATACAGTATAAATCTAAATAGTTGAGATTGCTTATGCATAATCAAGCTATCAGAACCCATTGTGGCTTTCACAATCATGCGGCAGTGTTGGGTCATAAACGAACTCAAATTGTAAACTGAACATATTTGCTATGGAACAATCAAGAGAATGTAAGCATGACCTTTGGAAACTATTTTCACATTAACATCTTTAGACTTAGAATAAATTCCTAAGTTTCTCTCTCAAAACAATGTAGTGTATATTTGACACCTGGATCTTTGGTTTGGAAACATCTGGCTTTTTTCCTTTTTATCTGAACTTTTATCCTTTTGAAAATATAAATTGGAAGCTACAAAACTAATATTTGTAAGTTTTTTCATACTATTATGAAAACCAGACCCCATCTTGCAAGCAAGGATTAAAAGACAGAAAAACAAGAAGGGGGGGAAAAAAAACCCCACAACCTGATTTCTGGGCAGTTGCTCATTCTGCTAAGAGTTTCAGATCTGCAAACATAATATAAGTAAGTTAATGCATGGTTTTGTATATAATAATGTATTATCATGGGCCCATCAAAGATTTCACAGATCTGCAACAGCAGTTAGAGTCTAACTAATTTTGCAATTTATTTTGAAATCAGTACAACTGAGATGTCTGAAGACCTCTGCAAATCTGTACCTAAGTAAGTGATTATTCTCTCTCACAGAAATTCAGAACCAATAGAAATGTGTGGTATCTGGTAAGAGGTAGCATTCAAATAGTTTCTGATAACAGTGTTTTTTATGAATATGTTTTATATCTGTTTTTAAGGCAGTTATTCTTGCATCAACAACAGGGCAACAGGAGTTTGTATCAATAACTGTACTGTCGTGTGTCAAGAGCCTTCTCTGTACTCAGGCAAAACTCCCATTTGAAAGCCCAAAAGCGCTTCTGCTAATAGAGGAGGGCGGCATCAGGAACCTAAAGTAATAGGGAAAGATGCAGTTGGAATAAGGCCTCAAATACTCCGTTTCTTTTACACCGTATCTCCGTATCTAATCCAAACAGAATTGATCTGATGTGAAAAAATGGGGAGAGGATGTGGCAAAACTGTTCAGTCACATAATAAGGAGATTAGCTCTATGGGAAATACTGTCTATCATGAATTCATCTGACCGGAAAGAATTTAGATAGAAAGTTTTTATGAGGCATTTTTGGTTTGCTTTCTTTTTTTGGCTATTAATGAAATCTAGTATGAATACCACTCCATCTAGAATGTGTGAAAGTATATGTGTATCTTGACATCTTAAAGGAGTATTTTAAGCTATATAGATTCTGTCCAGAATTATAGTTTAAAAAAAAAAAAACAAACACATTCAATCATTAATCATGAGTTGTTATTATTGTACAGTTTTTGTTATAGTAAAATAAGAATGCTTAGGAGAGAGTCTGAGCAGCTGTTCTAAATGCCTTCAAACCTGTGGAAAAGATCCTGTTGGTGTGAATGGGCAACTCTCAGGTGTTTTTTAGCCATTGGCTGTAGGTTTATAGGGCTCTGCCTATTATTTTTAAGGAGCCCAAGAAAAGAAGTCTAGAAAAGCGGATACTGCATTCAGTATAGTTTACCAAAGTTTTTCTGGGGTCTACAGGTTCAGAGAAGCTGTAACTTTAGGCTCTGTATTACTATATAGCAAAAAGGAGGGCAATACGCAGTAGCTTCCAGCATGTTACAGCCTTGGGATCTTTCGCAATACCTGTACCTGTTTGTGTATATAAGGTGGAGAAATACCTGCAAACATAAACTTGTAAATGACAGTAATACCAGGATTGCACTTTGACTGTATTCTAGCTTTCTTATAGAGATCTTACAGTGATTCTTATAGTATAATCTGCACCATTGTCATTCTAAATGTTTCATTTCTTGAGAGATTTTTCTCCTCTCTACTCACAATTAACAATATTTTAGTGCCTGTGAATGATGTAGACTAAACTGGCTAACCCTGCTGTGAGATGCTAGTAAATGTAAGCAATACAGAATTTAGCTTGATGTGGTGTGAATCACCATTTTTTGTACCACACAACACGTTACAAACAGGTTTCGTGCGTATTTCTGTTAACTTGTTTTAGGTGGAGCAGACCAACCTTGAGAATGAAACTATAATGTGAAATTTTTTCGATACAAAAGGTATTAAAGAGATGTTATTGTTTTAAAAAGCATGGATTAATTTTTTCAGTGCACTATAATCCATTTCCTTGTATGTTCCCTAGCTCAGTAAAAGAACTTGGAGAAATTTTTATAAAATGAGAAAGTGTGGTTTAATAACAGAGAAAGTCATCTCTGAGCTGATGACAAGCACAAAGAATAGATGGCAGAAGTTGCAGACGGCAGAATAGTTGGAAGACGTTAAAAGCTAGTATAAGTAAGCAGGTAGAATGAAATTTGCAGTTCTTTTCCAGACAGCCAGTATTCTAAGTACAATGCTGTATAGAAAGAGCCTTTTTGTACAGCAGTGGAATCACGTAATGGCGTAGCAAGACCAAGCTCTGAATATCTGTTAGATTTTTTTCAAACCACTTTGTGTGTATGTGTGTGAGCAATAGACTACTGAAAAAAACCAGACAGAAGCATGACAGTCTCCTCTCTCTCTCTGTGACCAGAGCTCTATCTATCTTTACATTTTTGATGTAAATCGTGATGGTGTGATTATGGTAACTAATTTGATCAGGAAAAAAACCCTGGCTTCATGGCTTGGCTTTGCATGCAGTCAGTATGCTAGGAAAGAATATCTCGATTTGTAAAGTATAAGTCTGAAAAGAAGAAACAGAAGCACGAAATCTTTTTACAGTATGATACATTTCCATTTAAAAAACCAAACAAACAAATTAATCCTGTAGCCCTGACTGTAATGCTTATAGACTTACTGCAAAGGTCAAGTTGTCCTCTTTAAAGACAGGTGGAAAAAAGGACCCTGATCACCTCAAAAAGTAGATCAACACAGGTTTATCTAGGCGCTCCAATAGGATCTTGGTAAGGTGGTTAAAAAAACCCGTCAGATGGCATACTTAAGTCACATCCGAAATTTGCTATATCTGCCATACAATAGCTTATTCTGATACCTACACAGCCTATCCTTGCTTAAGCAGAGAAGTGGACAGATGACCTCTGTAAGTCCCTCCCTATGTTGTCTTTTTTTTTTTAAACATGAAAATATCCTATCATTCTAAACATACCTTTGTGCGGAGAGGTTATTGATGACTTTATCTAAAACAAACTTCAGGGTAGGCTTACATTTGGCAACACAGAATGCTAATTTGCTAAGCCTGTGGAGAATCTGAGCTGCTTTTTTGATATACTAGTGTGGTGGGTTGACCCTGGCTGGATGCCAGGTGCCCACCAAAGCCACTCTACTACTCCCTTTCCTCAGCTGCACAGGGGAAAGAGAAAATATAACGAAAGCTCATGGGTCGAGATAAGGACAGGGAGATCCCTCAGCAATTACCATCATGGGCAATACAGACTGGACTTGAGGAAATGAATTCACTACCAATCCAATCAGAGTAGGGTAATGGGAAATCAAAACTAAATCTTAAAAACACCTTTCCCCCACCCCTCCCTTCTTTCTGGGTTTAACTTTACTCCCAAGTTCTCTCTCCCCAACCGGCGCAGGGGGATGGGGAATGGGGGTTGTGGTAAGTTCATCACACATTGTTTCTGCCGCTCCTTCCTCCTCAGGGGGAGGACTCCTCACACTCTTCCCCTGCTCCAGTGTGGGGTCCCTCCCATGGGAGACAGTCCTTCACGAACTTCTCCAACATGAATCCTTCCCATGGGTTACAGTTGCTCATGAACTCTTGCAATGTGACTCCTTCCATGGGGGTACAGTCCTTCCGGAACAGACTGCTCTAGCGTGGGTGCCCTGTGGGGTCACAAGTCCTGCCAGTAAACCTGCCCCAGTGTGGGCTCCTCTCTCTCCACAGGTCCACTGGTCCTGCCAGGAGCCTGCTCCAGTGCAGGCTTCTTGTGGGGTCACAGCCACCTTTGGCGATCCACCTGCTCCAGCACGGGGTCCTCCATGGGCTGCAGGTGGGTATCTGCTCCATCGCGGACCTCCATGGGCTGCAAGGGGACAGCCTGCCTCACCATGGTCTTCACCACAGGCTGCAGGGGAATCTCTGCTCCAGCACCTGAACACCTCCTCCCCCTTATTCTTCACTGACCTTGGTGTCTGCAGAGTTGTTTCTCCCACATATTCTCGCTTCTGTCTTCTGCTGCAGTTGCACAGGGTTTTCGCTCCCCACCTCATCTTAAATATGTTATCAGAGGCCCTACTACTATCACTGATGGGCTCTGGTGGGGCCCGTCTTGGAGCCAGCTGGCATTGGCTCTATCGGACATGGGGGAAGCTTCTAGCAGCTTCTCACAGAAGCCACCCCTGTAGCCTCGCCAATGTCAAAACCTTGCCACACAAACCCAATACAGCTAGATCCCAGTTATCCTACTGCACATAATTTCATCTAAAATTTCCTATGTGGCTCCTTAGCAGCATGTGTTTGAGAAGGAAAGGTGCTATAGCGCCCCTGGTAACCAAGGTGGGTTTTTTGGGGGGGGTCATTAAGCTCTAAGAATTACCACAATAGGCCATTCATCTAGCTAAAATTAGATTTTTATTTTTTTTTTCCCCCAACTATTGCTGCTCCTTTCCTTAAAAGCAGTTGAACCACTGTTCAAGTCATCGCCACTTTTTGAATCATCAAAATTTCTATGGATAAAAAACGATCCAGACTTTCTGTTTCAGGCTATTTGTTGATATAATTTTCATTATGGGATACATGTGTCTTGGTAGCAATGTGTACAGAACAAAGCCTGAAAAACTGTGTACTGCATTTCTTGCAGAGGTTCTTGGTGTGGAATCCAGAGTGACAGTCTACCTACCCATCTCCACTTCATCTGACATTAATGGAAGTATCTTTCTAACATGGCTCTGAACTAAGAAAGTATCACCTGGTTCTATATGCAACTGAGGCAAAGATGAATTCATCTCCAAGGCTGTACCAAAGAATCTTTTCCAGGGTAGGTTGCTTATTTGCTCCAGGGCCTTTGCTACGACAGTTTATTACTTCCAAATTTCTGAGGATCTGTTAATTTGGTAGCATTACAAAATTTCAGCTTGTTCTTTTCTTTTTTTAACTTCTAGTTTTTACAGGCAGAAAATCTGAATCAAAGTCATGTTGCTCCTCCTGTTTGCCAAATCTGCAAGTACTAATTTAAGTGATAACAGCAAGAGCTGAAGTAGTTGCTTGTGGGATAGTGCCTTTGAAATTTCACAACGGTACTCTTTCGAATGTCAAAGTTATTAACTGTTGAAGTAAACATTTCTAACTTCTTCACCTATGGTAGAAAAATCCTGTAATTTCCCTGGAAAGATGATGGAACAGCTCGTTCTGGGCATCATCTCAAAGCATCTGGAGGAAAAGAAGGTTATCAGAAGCAGTCGACGTGGATTCACCAAGGGGAAGTCATGTCTGACTAATCTGATAGCCTTCTACGATGGCATGACTGGACGGACAGATGAGGGGAGGGCAGTGGAGGTTGTCTACCTTGACTTCAGCAAGGCTTTTGACACCGTCTCCCACAGCATCCTCAAAAGCAAGCTTAGGAAGTGCGGGTTGGAAGAATGGACAGTGGGGTGGATTGAAAACTGGCTGGCAGATAGAGGGTTGTGATTAGTGGCACAAAGTCTAGTTGGAGGTCTGTGACTAGTGGTGTTCCCCAGGGGTCAGTCCTGGGTCCAGTCCTCTTCAACATATTCATCAATGACCTGGATGAAGGGGCAGAGTGTACCCTCAGCAAGTTTGCTGATGACACAAAACTGGGAGGGGTGGTTGACACACCGGAAGGCGGTGCTGCCATTCAGCGTGACCTGGACAGGCTGGAGAGTTGGGCAGAGAGAAACCTCATGAAGTTCAACAGGGCAAGTGTAAGGTACTGCACCTGGGGAGNCATGAGGAGGACCTTCTTCCCTTTGAGGGTGGTAGAGCACTGGAGCAGGCTGCCCAGAGAGGTGGTGGAGTCTCTGACTCTGGAGACATTCAAAACCCTCCAGGACGCCGTCCTGTGCAAGCTACTCCAGGTGACCTTGCTCTGGCTGAGGGGTTGGACTAGATGATCTCCAGAGGTCCCTTCCAACCCCTCTGATTCTGTGAATTTGGTATCCTTTGTGTTAACCCTGATGTTGTATGACACAAGTTTCCTGAGGCTTACAGATTTTAGCACTGGTCTGCATTTAAAACAAAGAGTAAACCCCTAATCTATCCTTGCCAAGACAATTTTTAATTCTTTTAGTATCACAGGAATTTGCTTGTCTAAGTAAAATGAGTTCTACTTGCAATCTGTAGTTTCTATTGCTGCAATAGTTATTTTTTAATTTATGAAAAAAATAAGCAGAATTAGTTCAGTATAGCTGCATATGATCTACTATCTTTCTCCCATATAGCAGAAAATTTCTTGCAACATGAACTTTTTCAGTGATGGAAATTAAGTTCATACCAGAGGCATTCTTTAAAATATTGTTTTTATTAGGTATTAATTTACTAAGAATGTATTTAATGAATTTTAATTCTTCTACAATTCTTCTATATAGTGTTTACATGCATATTTTGCTAATACGGTTTTATTTAATTGATCTTTTGAAGTATTCCAGTATGGATTTTAGTAGTTGAGAATTCTTAAAAATCCTTTTTAGTTATGTCAAACAAATGAAAGATCAAAGGTTTAAAAATTAACAGAAGTATGAAGTAATTCCACATACTTGAAAATGGGTATGTTGAAAAAGTGCTGAAATTCAAAATATTAAAAGTATTAGTGTAATATTCTCCACCACACACACACACACAAAAAAAAAAAAGCACGATTTATTGTTTAATGAATGAAATACGCTGTCTATAAAAAGGAAGCTTTTTGGAAATGTCAAATAGTAGCATATTGAAAGACAATGTTAAAATCAGGGAAAGAAACTTCTGATAAAAGAACTGCCATGCAGGTTTTTGTTGCCCTAAAGCATAATGAACTTCTGATAAGAGTGTCAACTTTCAGTGGTACCACCCAAATTGGAGCAGATCCTGACAAACTTACTAAAGATTAGAACTGTCCATAGACTGATTTATTCAAGATAGCAAGGACAATTCTTTTAAGACCTGCCAAATTTAGAAGCTGAGCAATCCATTTACACCCTGCGCCAACAGACAAATAGAACTGTAATTAAGCACATGGTAGTTCTGTTCTTCAGTCTCCAAAAGGCAGGATTCTCACTCAGCCGAAGGTTTTTAACCTCTAGTTGATGTCTCCTAAGAACATGCCCTACTTCTTGACGAGACTTGAACAATCACAGGTGTGCTTGTATGTTCTATTTTCTCTATGCGTGGGCAGTTTTTCTGTCTAGAAACCTTTAACCTTTACAAGGCATAGATGGCTTTATTCTGTGTTTCTATGCTACTGTGGTTACAATTCCCCTGGGTGCTCATACGTGCTATTGGAACACAAAAAATACAAGTGTGCCTTCTATGCTTCTTAATGAAAGATTACTTTTTTTTTTAAATCCTGGATTTTTTTTAGTTCTGGATAAAATTACTCACTTGATCACAACACTGTTTAATTCCCAGAAGCCAAAGAACATCTGACCAGCCTGAGCAACTGAGAGGTTGAGGCAGCCGCTCACAGAACCGCACTGCAGAACCACTGCATACACCATGGCCCACTGAAGAAACAACAGCTCTTGTTCTTTGCAACTAACGACCTAAAGAAACTGAACTATCAGTTATGTAAGACCATATTATTTTTAACACTTCAAACAACCTGAGGATCTTCACCCCATTATTTTGATCTCAGATGGACTACAAACAATCCTGTACCAGGTAATGGTTGATGACAGTGTTGTGTGGAAAATTACCCCTCGTTATCAGTTGTGGGTGCCAAGACCTTGTAACTCATTGCAAGCAATAAGGCAAATCCTTGTTGGGCTGATTCTATTAGCATCACTTATTGATGTTAATAAAGGAAAAAACCTTACCACCACCGCAACAATAAAACAAAACAAACCAAACCAAACAACTCCCAGAAGTCTACAAGAAGAATTAAGATAACAATGTCCACAGCACTTCACTTCTCTAACAGTTAAACATTTAAACGAGCTGAAATCAAGCTCAAGAAAAGCAAAAACTTGCCATGCCAATTTAAGATCTGGAATCTTTAATAACTTGTTTCTGAATTTTTCTGTAGGATTACCATATATCCAAACCTATGTAACTAACTAGTTGTTTGCCTACCTGTGATTATATGAGATTCATAGATTTCAGAAGAGACTGAGAAGCAATTAAAAACATAATTTGTGCATTTCTAGGTTAAAAATAAAGAATTGCAGTGTGTTGGAAGTCTTGATTGTTTTTGTTTGGGTTTTTTGGGTTTTTGGGGTTTTTTTTGGTCTTAATATCATAGAAAACAATATTGTTTGGACTGACAGTTTTGGCAAGACTTTTCACTCATGAAAGTACCTGAATAACAAGCAGTGTGTGATTTTACTCACTCTCCTGGGAGATGCCTGAGAAAGGAATTTTAATTTTTTTTTTTTTTCCTAGATCTTAACATCAGCTGGTGATTCTCTGCTGCTTACTATGGCACCGACTCATTCCAGCCTCTTAGCCTGGGAGGGAAATCCCTAAAATCCCGGGAACTTGAAATGGAGATAGGAAGAAATAGAAGTGTATGCTTTACACCTCCTCTGGTTTTTTTGTGTATGTATAAAGCAGGCCCTGATCAGATTCATATAAGAAAGATGCTTATATTCTTTATGTATTTTTACACTATTTACATTTGTATTGTTAGCATTAACGTTACAAGCTGTCACTGACAGTTTTCAGTGCTATCAAAAACTTCATGATTCTTTAAAAGCTGTCTACTAAGGGACTTTGTATACCATGATTTTTTGCAGAACATTCAATTACAAGATACCTGTGATGCTGCTTATATTGATTAATCAGCTGCCAGTTGCCTATGTTCAATGCAATCATGATGTGCTCATCTTACTTCCCGTTACTTCAATATTTACTTTTATCTCAGGTAAAACTAAATCTGTTTCTGATCTTTGATTTTTCACAGGCTAAAGGCAGATTTCAGATGATACTGCAAAAGGACTCAGAATGGTCCAGAACACTGTATTTAAATAGATAACTGGGATTTTATTCTAGAAATAAATTTGCATGTGAGTAATTCACTTATCTGAGTTGCCAAGCTTCTGGATTTTGGTTGTTCGGTTTACAAATAAGCAGCATGATATAATTGTGGTATATTTCGTACGTAGGAACACTCAAAAACGTAGCTGTCTATTCTTTGAATCTATTTTTACTTATTGTTGAGGTCATTGATGTAATCTGTAAAATAACTGAAAGGAAGTATTGGATTTAGGCTTTTTTGAAAAACTAAAGAAAAAGAAATGAAGCAAACCCACTATCTCACCCAAGGATTTTATGCTGGTATTGGGTAATCCATGGAAATATTACATATGAATGATATCTCATATTACTGTCTACTTAACAACACAGTGATTTTGCTAATGAGCAAATCCAGAATTAATCCAGCTGTCTCCAAGTAATTTGCATGTTGGATTAAAAAGTTGTAATTTCTTTGTTACTCAAATGTAGTTTCTTTTCAGAAAATATTTTCTATCTCGAAGTGAAGGGGTTTTTTTCCTGATATATTCAAGTGGCCAGTTTAAATATTATTGTTAGAAGATAGCATCGCTTTACAAATAAATGTAAAAATAGCTTATAAGCACATGGTGAATCTGAGTTAAAGAAGCATTTTCTTAGGAAACTTTATCTTTTACATTTTATTTCCATTTGCTATCCTGTTCTTCCTAGTAATTTGCCTGTCTTTTTCAGGATTCTGCCTGCAGATTGCAAGAATGAGTAACATCTTGCACCGTTAATTCAGATCCTGGAAACACATCCTTCAATAGGGTGAAAATGTTTGAAGAAACTCACTGAAGTGTTTTTTTTGTTTTTACTTGTTTTGTCTAATAATAGACCAATTTGAAGAAAGCTGTTAAAAGAACTTTCATAAATCATGTGTACTATTTGCTCACTGGTATTATTTCTTTTTTCTGTCCACATACATCTCTCACTTTCTTCCTATTTAAAATCCTAAAATAATTAAGTGGGGTGTATACATTTTTCAATATATGTGCAAGAATATATTTTTAGTATAGAATTTGGTAATATACATTTTCCTAATTTCAGTTTTAAAAAAAACAAAACAACAAAACCAGAAGTAAAGATGCTTGCTCCTTCTCAGTTTGCTTTAGCATCTTTGTGTTTCCATTTTTTTTTTTTTAATTTATTTTGTGGTTTTGTTCAGAAGACCATTCAAATACAAAATTAATTTTTCTAATTAATGTTTTAGGTCCTTTGGTGCTAAGTTTTTCATTGCCAAACAGTGGAATACCACAAACACTGTAGGGATGCACTCCCACGTTATCAAATAAATGCTCAAGGTACAGCTTATAATGTTGAAAAATAGAAAAATAAATTGACCTTGATGAAGTGTGTCTTCTTTTGTCTGTTCCCAGGAAAGTTTATTTCAGGTATTTCTACTGCTGAAATGATTAGAGTTAACAGCTTTTTCCCTCCATTTTATTTTACAGGGTCTCTTCATCTTCCTGATATATGGGGTGTACAACACAGAGGTAAGTCTGCTTGGAGTATCTCAAGGCTGACAGAGTGAATGAGAGAAATGACAGGTTTCTTATCTTGATAACTGAGGGACAAAGTTGGCTTTCCATATGAGTGTCCTACTGCCCTTCATGCTTGGACTAGCTTATATGCATCCCAGCTTACCATTAAACACAGACACCCTGAATAAAGGGACAGACTCATTTCTCATAGGCATTGACTAATATTTTACTGCTGCTTTTAAGTTTTTTGAATCCCTGGTCTTTCTTTTAACACTTAGCTAAACCTGACAGTCCTAAACTTTCATAATTTAATTTGCATTTTAAAATTAACAGTTACTTTACATGCTATTTCAAGGGAACTATTTAAATTGTAAAATGCATGAGTTTTACTTACATGACTTCAAAAATTTTGGGGGTATAGAAATTGCATCAAATTCCTTTTTTTACATCAATTAGGTATTCCTGAGATTTTAAAATCTGAGCCGAGGCTTCGTACCAGTTGGGCATATGGAAAGTACTTCATCTTTACATGTTGAACGTTTGTAAGGGGGAAGTATTTTTGACAGGCGAAGCATAAAAGTGGTAAGGAATTTATCTACCTTGTTTCATTACTTTCATTATGTTAATGATAAAACTTAGTGTTAATGTGTTCAATTCCAAGTTTTTAAACTAAGGTATCTCTGCAGTTTACATTTTAATAGAGTTTGGAATTCAGTATTGAAATCCTATAGAAATATAAAAGGTTTTCAAAGTCAATAGTTAGAAATGAAGCAGAATTCTATTCAGATTTTATTAGCATCCAAGGGGGCGTACCCTATTAGAAAAACAGTGAAAAAGGTCTCCGGACTGCTTTCACCCCTCAAAAAAAAACCTATTTGAAAAAACCAAAACTTTTACCTCATTTCCGTTATGAGGATGAATTATTTCTGTATGTGGCAACTAAACAATGAGCATTATTAGTAGCATGGGCTTTGTTGCAACAGTGGGCCAAAGGATGCCGTACTCGGGGTCCGCTGCCCGCAGCGGAGGATGGTAAACTGACGGTTCGGTGTACCGGCAGCCGGTGGCGAGCAGTGCAGACGATGTGCCAGTGCCACGTTCTCAGCTGGCTGAGAGGCTGAGTGGCGCGGACGCGCTCCCCAGTTTGTAGGCAGTGAGGATTTCCAAGGATGCAGGGAAATACGTGGCGCGTGTAAGATACGCGCGATGGATAGATCAGATTAAAATATTCTTCCCTACTGGTTGTGTCTCACTTCTGGAATTAGCTTCATTACCTCTGTGGCGTTACGTGCAACTCATGTAACTGTTTCGAGATACAGCGCAGTAGGTCTGTTGCTATTTTTTACTTCGTTAAAAACGTTCCATTTCAGCATCCCTGAAACGGCACCTTTTAGTAAGAGGAAACGTTTTCACTGAGCACGCAGGCGCTGCCTATTTTCGGCGTTTCGTCTGTCTTTTGGTCGGGCAATCACGTTAGCGCACGTCAAGCTGCACCTGCGAATTTAATGACGGGCCGGGTCCCCCCTGCAGCGGCAGGGGGAGGCGCCTGCCCGCTCCCCTTCGCTGGCAGGCGGCGGGGCCGGTACCGCGCGTCCCCCCTCGGTTAGCACCGCTCGTGGAAACGGCCACGCTCTGTGATGGCAGGAAGGATGTCGCTTGCTCTATTCTTAGTAACGCGGCGGCAACTCTGAAGCGCGCCTTCGGCCCCGTCTCTCCTGACGGCGCTGGGTGCTGCCCGGCGCTCCCGCCCTGGCCGTGCGGACCCGCGGCAGCGGGACGCGGCCTCCAGCAGGCCTCGGCCGTCGCCCCCGGGCGGCCGCGGCAGACGGCTCGGGGGGGGGGGGGGGGGACCCCGGAGG
>VYXH01006609.1:400803-444238 GCA_013397275.1 Burhinus bistriatus
CCCCCGGCATGGTTATGTTCAACCACCGCCTGCCCCCGGTCACCAGCTTCACCCGGGCGGCCGCGCCCCCCCCGGCGGCCCAGCACCCCCCGCAGTGCGTGTTACCTCCGGCCTCCGCCGCCGCTTCCTCCACGGCGGCGGCCGAGCCCCCGGCGCCTCCTCCCCCTCAGGACATGACTTTCAAGAAGGAGCCGGCGGGGGCTTTCCCCTCCGCTCCCTCCTCCTCGCAGAGGAGCCCCTGGGGCTTTCTGCAGTCCCTAGTGAGCATCAAGCAAGAAAAGCCCAGCGAGCAGGAGGAGGAGGAGCAGCAGCAGCCGCAGCACCACCACCACTACGGGGGGCTCTTCGGGGGTGCCGGGGAGGAGAGGCCCCCCGGCCTGGGGAGCAGCAGCGGGGAAGGAACCGGCCAGAGTGTGATTCAGGACCTCAGCCTTCTTCACCACCTGCACCAGCATCCCCACCGAGACCTGTTACTGAGTGGCAGAGGCGAGGGCGCCCCTGGGAGCTCGGGTGAGCCAAAGCACGATGCCCAGGTCAAGAAGGCAAAGAGGCCAAAGCCAGAAACTCAGGGAATCAAAGCCAAGCGGAAGCCAAGCGCTTCATCCAAACCCCCCCTGGTGGGAGATGCGGAAGGTGCCATTGCATCCCCCAGTCAGAAACCTCACGTCTGTGAACACTGCAGCGCTGCCTTCAGGAGCTCCTATCACTTGCGCAGACATGTGCTCATTCACACTGGGGAGAGGCCTTTCCAGTGCAGCCAGTGCAGCATGGGTTTCATCCAGAAGTACTTGCTGCAGAGACACGAGAAGATCCACAGTAGGGAGAAGCCTTTTGGGTGCGACCAGTGCAGTATGAAGTTCATCCAGAAGTACCACATGGAAAGACACAAGAGGACGCATAGCGGAGAAAAGCCATACAAATGTGATACTTGTCAGCAGTATTTTTCAAGGACTGATAGACTGTTGAAGCACAGAAGAACGTGTGGTGAAGCCATAGGTAAAGCAGGTGCTGGAATGGAGCCCGGATCATCAAATAACATGGGTAGCTTGGCTGCGTTGTCTCAGGGAAATACAAGTTCCTCAAGGAGAAAAAGTAAAACAAAAAGTATATCCGCTGAAAACAAAGGAAACAAGTGTAGCGGCAAAGTAACTGAGTCTCAAGTTACAAGTAATGTGGCCATGCCAAATTATGCAGTTGATATTCCTATTGTGTCTTCCAGTGGTGGTCTCGTTGGCACAGGCATAGAAGAACTGCAGAAAAAGGTGCCAAAATTGGTCTTGAAAAAAGGAAGAAAACAGGCAGACAAAAATTACCTTAATTTCGTATCACCACTGCCAGACATTTTGGGGCAAAAACCACTGTCTGGGAAACAGAGTGGCTCCCTAGGCCTAGTAGCCAATACCGGTGTAGAAACTATTGGCCTTCTCCAAAGTACAGGTGGTAAACCAGGTCAAATAAGTAGCAATTACGATGATGCCATGCAGTTTTCAAAGAAAAGAAGATACCTACAAACTGCAAGCAGTAACAGTGCCTTTTCCCTTAATGTCGGACACATGACTTCCCAGCAGTCCGTCATCCAGTCTGCAGGTGTTAGTGTTATGGATAACGAAGCTCCATTATCTCTTATTGATTCAGCATCTTTAAACAGTGAAATAAAGTCTTGCCACGACAAGTCTGGTATTCCTGATGAAGTCTTACAGAGCCTTTTGGACCAGTACTCTCACAAATCAGAAGGCCAGAAAGAAGATCCTTTCAGTATAACTGAACAGCGTGTGGACTTGCACACCTCAGGAGAACATTCGGAGATGGTTCAGGAAGAAAACTTGAGCCCTAACTCTCAAACAGTTTCAAATGATAAGGCAAGCATGTTGCAAGAATACTCCAAATACCTCCAACAAGCCTTTGAAAGAACAACCAATAGCACTGGTTTTGCTTTTGGACCCAGTTTCCAATTTGTTAGCTTGTCTTCTACTCTCCATAACCACACTCTGTTTCAAGACAAACAGATATACACTACATCTCCACTCGAGTGTGGCTTCAGCCAGTCTGTTACCTCAGTATTGCCAACTGCGTTGCCAAAACCTCCGTTTGGGATGTTGCTTGGATCTCAGCCAGGATTTTATTTGTCTGCTTTGGAGGCTACGCATCAACAGTTGACTCCTTCTCAAGAGCTGGATGATCTCATTGATCCGCAGAAAAACTTAGAGACTTCATCTAACTACCAGTCGACGTCTCAGAAACTGACTGGCCAGAAGGAACAGAAAAACTTAGAATCCTCAACGAGCTTTCAGATCCCATCTCAGGAGTTAACTAGCCAGATAGATCCTCAGAAGGACATAGAGCCTAGAGCAACCTACCAGATCGAGAACTTTGCACAAGCGTTTGGTTCTCAGTTTAAGTCGGGCAGCAGGGTGCCAATGACTTTTATCACTAACTCTAATGGAGAAGTGGACCATAGAGTAAGGACTTCAGTGTCAGATTTCTCAGGGTATACAAATATGATGTCTGATGTAAGTGAGCCATGTAGTACACGAGTAAAAACCCCAACCAGCCAGAGTTACAGGTAAGGTCCTGACTGTGACCAGGCTGTGGGGTCTTCTTAATGTAATTTTGTTTTACTTTGACAACACTGCCATTGGAATGTTTCTACACGGTCCTATTAAGAATAATGTAACATGCCCTTTCAATGCAACTTTTCGTATTTAGTTTATTTTGTTAGTGTGATTATTTTTATTTTTTTTTTTAGATCTGTTTATTACGGTTTTTAATCAAAAATCAATAGATTAAAATAGTGGTTTTGTTCAAGTGACAATGTTTAGCAATCAAATTTACATTATATAGATCATCAGGGAATAGCCCAAAAGTTTAAAATGCAAAAAATTAACTTTGTTCCTAGGACTAAGGTTTATTCTAATTGCTTTACTCTCAGGAAAGTGTAACGAAGCGTGGGAATTCTATGCACCACTAGTGTATTGGAACTTCCAATTTTTACAGATAGTGACAAATATATCTCAGCTTTTTGAGGAAGGGATCTATGACATTTCAAATTGCCATCTCTTATGTCTGGGCTGATCTGAAAGAATTTTGCTACCTAAATCTTGTTGCTTTTAAAGTACTCCTGTTCTTCCAGGTGATGCTCATTCCAGGCAGGTGGAGCAAATATTCTTGGGTCTGTACTAAAAGCCCAGAATGGTAGCTTTAATATAAACAATAATGTCCCCAGAACTCCTGTGTAAGACTGTAATTCCGTAAAGAGATTCTGTTGACACAAACCGTGAGAACAAAACGTGTGCGTCTGGTTCATGTCATTAGAACCCCAACTTGAAACTACAGTCGTAATGCAGATATGCTTTTGGGATACATTTTTTTATTATACATGGTTCAAAAAAGTCGGTCTCTTGCTCTTCCCCTTTTCCATGTTCTTTTGGTGTAGAAGGTTCCCTCTCTTTTGTTGTGCTCCCAATTCCTCCAGACTTGATCTTGGGTTTCCCCCGCCTCTTCATTTACACCTTTTCTTCCCCTGCTTCCTTGCTCACTCTCTCACCCCAACTTAATAGCTAGTATTTTAAAAGATTTACATTCCAGAAAGTGCATGTCTTATTGTGTACTTTCTGATGTCTCATGACATCAGATTACGAACAATAAACACCCACATGTTTTAGAATTATGTCAAGGTTTCCATGTACGATAAGAAATAATATACTCCCAATTGTACATACTAAGGCCCCTATCCTGCATCAGGATCAGCTAACACGGACCCCTGTGCCCAGCAGCGTACCAGTGGTGTCACTGGAGCTCTTTATGGATATAGGGGTTTGCAGCAGTTCATCGTTGCAGGCTTTTAGGGCCTAAGGCTGCAATTCCATCAAAGGTTTCTGGTGATGACATCAACTACAAAAGTAGAACTTGAGTGGCTTGTTAGTATCAACAGAACTTTTCTTTGGAATTATTGCCTTACTTTATGTATATTTTGTGGTACATTATTTATTATATGTGAATCCTGATTAATGCCTGTGGAGCCACGGAAACCTGCTAGAAATACTGGTGGCCATTCAAAGCTGCTGAAAGGCAGTGGCACTGCTCTAAACCACTTTTTGCAAATGTATTTTTTGATTAGTTTTTTAATGTAATTTTGGTGATGTTTATGCTGATGGTTTTTTATGTACTCTTGGTGATGTTTCAGTCTTACGTACTTTTCTGGTGTCAGGAAAGTACCAGTGGTTGTTTGCAGTCTTATTGTGTAATCAGCCTATTACAGGCTTCCATGTATAATAAAGTTATTAACATTGTGCAAGTGTAAAACACTTCTGTTATGAAAGTGGTGTATTATTAAACGAATTGTTACAAAAATCCTGGGTAATTTCTCCCGTTGTCCCTCACCACTAAAAATTGAAACCTGAGCCCGTTTGTTAACCTCTTTTACTAGGTGAACTATCTTTTTTTTTTTTTTTTTTTTTTTTTCTTACTAACCTAGAGTTTGTTCTCATAGAATCCATGTAACTCCATTAACTTTTTCTTTATACTTGATTATGTATTTCACCCTATTTCAGTTTAAATAAGCAAACAACAACTGTTCTCTGAACACAGAACCCGGCCTGTTACCAGGGATGGAATAGTCCAGAACCACTGTGTTGGCTTTTTCAATACCTTTTCTTTTGTTTTACAGAGATTATAATTTACATTCTTTATATTGTGTGTAGTAGAAGTTGCATATGTATTGTTCTGGCTGTTTGCGTTAACTTAATACTAATAAAACCCATTATTCACAAAATCATAAAGATATCACTTCTATTATCCAGTCACAATTTTGAGAACCTATTAGGGAAATTTTATGAGATCAAATTTTGAGAAGGAATAATATAACTTACTGGCATGTTTTCAGCGTGTTTTCTTCCTTCAGTTTCTTTTTGGGTCAGATAATCTGAATGCACTATTTTAGAAATTAGGGCTCTGTGTCATACCTTGAGTTTCTAAGGCAAAAACTAACAAATTTCCTTAAGTTAAACTGTTTGTACAACCTCATCTTTTTAAATCTGTGGGTTTTTATATATGATTTTGGTTAAAAATATATAAATTGCATATTGTTAACTTCAAAGACATTTTGTAATTGCTGGAAATCCAGAATGACACATATATAATACAATTTTGTTCGAAGTAAAGATACTAGAAAGTCCTCTATCTGGGTTTTTTTTGTTGTTTTTTTCTTTTCCTGCTCTAACTTCTGCATTATAAGGAATGCCTCATAGATACAGTGTTATAGCAAAGTACTTAAAAGCATTTTAGGTAATCTGGAGATAGTTTGTGGACTTCCTTAGTCTGTATTTTTCTTCAGCTTTGCACATGAATGTAAGAGTAGCAGTGCTGAAGGTCTCAGAACGCTTGAGAAGTAGACTGTTGAAGAACAGAAAACAGGAATTTTCATGAAGGCAATGACACCAACAAGGGAAAGAGCATTGGCATGCTGAAAAACAAGGATGAAAACTTTCCAAAGTCAATATGAAAAATGCTAAATATTTAATACTCAGAACACTGCTAAGAATCGCTTCGGAAAATCTGAGGGGAAAATTATTGGAATTTTGTATGTTCTTTCCACAGCTTAGCAGTCATTCAAAAATGTTTCTAAATAGAGCAGAACTAGACCTTCTCCTAATTTAATACGGAGTTCAAATTTATTTTTCTTTAAATAATGAAGGTTAAGAATATAATAAAATGTATAGAGATCGGGGTGTAGCTTTGCCCGCTAGATATTAGAAAGAACTACATGGTAAATAGTAGTAACCCACGTGGACTAAAACTTTATTAGGGATGTGGCAGTGAGAGAAGGAAAAAGGAAAGCAAAATGGGTCTTGAATTTTTTTTCTGCTGTAGTTCCTGGTTTAGTCTTTTTGTTGTTTTTAAAGGAATTATGGGAGGGGAATGATAACCTGTTTCCTACCACTAACAGGAGTGTAAAGAAGAATTGATGTACATGGTGATAGAAAATTGTATATAAACTGTTACACTTCTTATTGTAGTAGCTCACATGGCATGTGTTTGCTTTGGAACAAGTGCATTATGGTACCCTGAATTGCGAATGCATCTGTGTGCTCTGAGCCACTAAAAGTGCACATCTGACCTGCCTGCAGATGATCTAGAAGAGCTAGCTAAAATTTGTAGTAGTTCCTGAATTACTTAAATTGGACAGAGACTTGTGGGTAGTGGGTGAAATTTTAGAGTAAGACATGTGAAATGAAAGGGGAATGAAAAAAACGTGGAAATATGATGGTGCGAAGGGAGATCATAATTTCAGGTTTATGGACTACTGATGAAGAAAAGCTGCCTGATGTCTCATGGAGACCTTGAGAAGATATTGGAATAATTCAATGTATTCCATTAGTGTCTTTTTGTTGTTTCAATTGTTTGGTCCCCCAACCCCAATATTATATGCATGAAAACAGCATATTTGTCTGAATGATGCTTCTGCTTTTTTTCCCACCAACTAGAAATCAGTTTTGTTCACATGAAGTTGCAGTTGTAACTGTGGAAATGTTTGTTATATCTGAGAAGATACGTGTGAGAATATGTAAGTTACTACCTCGCTGTTTTTTATTGTATGTGTTGAAGGGAGTCAGGTCACTTTAAAATGGAAGATTCTGTTTTCAGCCCCTGCTGACTACCAGCTTTAACCATTTGGGCTGGAATTTTCCAGGCTTTGTCTGTCTCACGCTATCTTTCTCTGGGAAACTTCTGCAAAAATTGCTCATGTATTTCCTAAAATAAGATTAAGGAAGAAAACTTTCCTATTCCGCTGGCCTTTTCGTCCCATGCTTCTTTAAAAAGAAATCAGAATCATCCCCCTCCCAAACTAGGACTTCGGATGAGGTTGATGGGTGTCCCTCGTTGAACCACTGGTCTTGAAGACCTGATAATAATCAATCAAGAGTTTTTGAAAATGCTTTTATGTTCAGAGATTTGAAAGTTTGGTGACTATATCTCCAAAGATGACCCCTCCAGGATAACGGATTGGGCTATTAGAATTGTTTGGTCTGTTAGTCCAAGTGGCAATTTCTTCTAATGTGTCCTGTATGTATGCTGTGTATTCTCAGACTAGAATTTGTTTTCTGGCATCTTACATGAACTGCAGCGTCTTCGTTTTTAATACTATTCTAAGGTGATTTTTGTGCTTTTTTTTTTTTTTGGTACAAACACTTAAGAAAATAATGTATAGTATTGTGCACAGCATTTGGAACACAGGATGTATACCCTGTTTACCAGATGAACAGTTATGATACACTTTGTTATCCATGTTGTTCAAAACGTATTTCTTGTGTCCTGTTTTTCACTTGCAGTTAAAACGCAGATTCATTCCAGAATTGTTTGTTTTCTCACAGACAGTAATGTCTGGCTATGTTACAAAAGAAAATAAACATTTTTTTGTATCTACTATTAGAATATCTACTGATATTCCAATCTTAGGGGTTTTATAGATACTGATGCTAAAAATTTACTTTTTAATGCCCAGCTTCATTGTGATACCTATGACCTAGAGGGGTAGGTACTGGAATTTCATCTCCTTGACACTGATTGAAGTTGAGTTCCTTAGTATAAGACCCCTGCTGTTTCAAACTGTGTCTGTGTGGAGAGAAATTGAGGAATAGTTACTGGCTTAGTAAATGCGGACTAGCTGATTGTCTAGAATCAAGTAGAAGCTGTGGGGCAGAGTCATGGGGTAATTTAGTTCTCTAAGGTGACGTTTAGGAGCCTCAGTCACTTGGTTGTCTTTTCCCTTTTCTTGAGTTCACTGTAAATCTGGCATCTGCAACAAGTGAAACCAGGTTCTGCAGATAGCAGCCTCATTAAGCGTAGTCCTGCTTCATTCCCTGAGTGTTCTCATCCTAGTCGTTGTGGATACAAACAGCAAGGCAATGTTGCTTGGGAAAAAAATAGTGTCGTCATGTAATCAGTCTGTCATAGTGCACATACAAGATGGGGTGAATTGAGGATTAAACGGAAGATTTAGTTCTGGCATTTTTTTAACTTATAATGCTTGATGCATAATCCTTTATAGTAATGTAAATTTTTGTATATAGCATAGTACTGTATTTTCATATTGATACTTTTCAATATTTTATTTTTATTAGATTTCTAGTGGATTGGGTAATTTTAAACCCAAGGCTGTCCGAAGTAGTGGTATGATGCTACACTAGAAGGCTGCCTGTGTACTTGGGCCCTGGTCTGAAATTTGATAAAATATTATCTAGCCAGACTCAAAATGAAGAAAGAATTAAGAACTAATTTAAGAATATGTTTCTTTGACTGTTTTAATATACGCTATCTTACCTTTAAATGTATTTTACATAGTCTCTTATTTAGTGCTACAAATATCAAAACATTCTGTGAACTAATGAGGCATATAATACGCAGGATCTGCAGCAAGCATCGGGTATTCTGTAGTAGCACATGTGCCACCTTTGATGCTAAAACCTGCTTTATCTGAAGCTAGGTTATTACCATTCAGAATATTCCTGTGTTCTTTTTCAGAACTTGATTTGTGCTCTTGGCAAAAGAGATTTCATTTTGATTTTCCTCAAAGGCCAAAAGACTGGTTGTTTTTCATGCCACAATTTCTCCTTGCAGTGTGCACTTCTCTCTCTGCTTGTACTCAGTTCCTGGTGGATAGGAGGTTAGAGTCTTGACTGGGACATGATGTGTGTGGAAGCTGGTATATGGCCAGAAATTATATTGATGATGGTAAGGATTGTTTAGCCTGCTCAAAGATTATGAATAGTTTTTTTCTTGAGGGGAAAAAGCTCACAGTTGGGAGTTTTTTTGGACATTCTTACGTTCTGAGATAAGTGGGAATTAAACCAGGCTGAGACCTATTTTGAAGAGTAGAATTTACAAAGAGATCCATATGCAACTCCGTGAGTGACGAGGTTTAGAATCACTTTAATTTGCTTTCCTGTAATGGGGAAATATATAGATGTGTAATAAAACATCTTGCATGTTTTGCTGAGGTGCTTTAAATTATGGTGGGTAAAATATGCCTATGGATCTTCTTATCTATTAAACAAAATGGATCTCTAGAATGAAAAATACATTCTCATAGTAAGCGCTTGGTAATACTGCAAAACAAGACTAATAAGGATTAGCTTATGCAGTTGAAGAGGGCATTTATATTGTGTTAGCTGTCTGCTTGGAATTTCATCAGGTTGGTGATAACACATTTGCTCGTAGAAGCTCATGGCCCCGTCATGTCTTAAGGGGTGGCAGGCAATCACACAATCTTGGTAGACAGAATGAGGCCTTCCTTTTGCAGCTGAGCTGCCATCAATGATTTGGAAGTGAGAGACAGCACACCAAGCTCTGTTTCTTAGAACACCTAGGTTTTTTGGAGGACCTGACGTTTCCAAGAATTGATTCACTTTGTGAAAATGGAATGCAGATATCTGTGCCAAATTTCTGCTATCTCAGGTCTGGCCGGCTTTAGTCCAGAGGGTTATTCAACAGTAATCAATGGAGATGTGTCACTAAAAATATTTAACTTGTTCAGTTTAAGAAATTTGTCAGCCTGAGAAAGCTAGGTCAAATTACATCATGAAGCAGTTCGTGTACTTGGTCCATCAGACCCTGAAACTAAACATGTATGCTTGGTGATCTTAGTGTAGAGTTGAGGCTGTATGAAATCGGTAGGTGATTTAGTTTTTCCTGAGCATTCTTAATTAAAACTTCTTTCCAGATATACTTCTATAATACTCATTTAACATTAGTCTGGAGAGATGAGAGTTAAACCAATTACTCATCTCGAGATGCTGGAATTTGGATTTTTTGAGAGACTGCAATCATTTTTGTGTAGGTACACTAAATTTGATTATTTATTTATTTTGGAGTTCAGAGGTGCTTTAGAGTAAAAGTTTTATATTTTGTTTTACATGGTTCTGGAAATCATACTTTACACGTGTCATCTTAAGAGTGGAAGGCAAATGGAATTAGACTGCTGTTAGCTAAAATCATCAGTTCTATTTTTAACGCTGTATTCTGATGCTTGCGTGTTTTGTTGTTCTCACAGTGAAGCTAAATTGAAACCTCTGAGAAAGAGGTCCCTCTAATATAGCATAATGAAGTCTTTAAATGGGTACAGTTGTAGGTCATCATGAATAGGAATGCAGTGACCTTTGTCTTGACAATGAAGCTGACACAAGCTTCTCAAAGAGCTGTTCTTTTTTTTTTATTATTTCTCCGCCAGAAAGGACACAAATAAAACAGAGGATCCCCCTTCTCCCATCAGTGAACAAAATCAAAAGATTATAAAATGTATTGTAAATTGTCAGTTTGCAAAATCTAGGAAGAACATGGAGTTCTTTCTCAATATAGATATTGTTACAGGAATGATGTGTGGCAAGGAGCTGGGAAAAGCAGGAAAGTAGGGGAGCCATATGACTGGTAAAGGGCTTTCTGTTTTCTTAAGATACGCTGTGATAGTCTGTTTTGATTTTTGGATACACAGCAGTGAGGCATTCAAAATTACCAGTAGCTGCTTATAATTTTGAAGCTAGAAAAATCACAAATCTTCATGTCATTTCCACTTACTTTTATGTGTGTCCGCAGGCTTGTGATGCGCTGTGGTGAAATACAGGAAGGCTCAAATTTCCTGGTGGCCTGTATAAAAAAGCAAAGCATTTTGCAGAAAGCACATACATGTTGTGGCTGTTTCTTAATGGGGAGACCCTGTTGCTCCATCCAACTTTAGCAGAGGTTTTTGAATTGCAGTGCTCAGCAATTTTCTTGACCGTAGAGAATCATCTGTCATTCTTAAATAATGCAACTACCTTCTAGTTTAGGACTTTGTCAAGGTTTCGGCAATGTCGGTCTGAATTGTGCTGTCTCTTGTAGAGAAGAGGCCTGTGTAGCAGAGCAAACTCTAAAGCGTGCGGTGAAGGTAATGAATGGAGATTTGTTCTTTTTTGTAAGAACTTATAGATACACAACTGGTTATCTATTATCAGATAATGATACTGATTTTTTTTATACTGTAAAGGAGTAAAAATAGGAAATCGGTTGTTGGACCTTTTTTTTTTTTTTTTAAGCCCAGGACCCCATTACATGTTCTTTTGAAGAGCAGGTTGTTTCCTTCATGACGGATGCTACTCCTATAAGGCCACAGCCTGGGTGAGCACCTGAATCAGGGACTTTGGTTGGGAGCGTGCCTCTTTGAGAGTATGCTTCATCAAAAGGATGGCTGTTTGGAGGGGTGGAAGGTAAGTTTAGAGTATGCACATGTTATCTTAGAGCTATGTAAACTTGGAGTGAAACAGCAATTACCGTATAGTAAGTCCTTAAAACATATTCCAGGAAAGCAATATGCTAATACCATATAAATGGATCTTGTGTACAGTGAGAAGTGACTTTAATATGCAAAGATATGTGGAACAGTACATTAGTAGTTCGTTAGAAAGATTTAATTAACTTGTTCTCCTCTACAAATGAGAAGACTTAATTTATAAAGCTTACTTGATAAGCTAGGACCTGACTAATTTGATACCAGAGCCTTTTATTTTTGCAACTTCATGTCAAATTCACTGGGGGATGGAAAATGGAAACAATGATTTTATTTTTTCCAGGGGAGAAAGTGTGCCAAGGAGTGAGGTAAATTCTTAGTGAGGATCAAGTGCTATGCAGTTTTGGCACGTGCTAGCAAAGTTATGGTAAACCAATGATTTCTACTTTTCTATCTTACCGTGCTAATATGAAACAAAAACTGCAAGCTGCCATGCCTAGTGTTTAGCTGACTGAAGAAGTGGGCTGACGGGAATCCCATGAAGTCCAGCAAAGTGAAATGTTCAGTCCTGTGTCTGGGGAGGAATAACCCTATGCATCAGTGCGTGCTGCAGGCCAACTGGCTGGAAAGCAGCTTTACTAAGAAGGACTTTGGGGTCCTGGTGGACAACAAGCTGAACAAGAGCCAGTAACGTGCCCTCACGGCAAAAAAAAAGGCTAACAGCATCCTGGGATGCATCAGGAGGAGGGTTGCCAGCAGTTGAGGAAGGTGTCCTTCTAATCTACTCAGCACTGGTGAGGCTACATCCTGGGCCTCACAGTACAAGAGACAGACGGACTTACTGGAGTGAGTCCAGAGCAGTGGCACGAAAGTGATTAAGGGCCTGGAGTCTCTTTCATGTTGGGAGAGGCTGAGAGAGCTGGGAGTGTTGAGCCTGGAGAAGACAAGGCTCAGGGTGGTCTCATGAATGCGTACAAGTGCCTAATGGGAAAGAATGAAGACGAAGGAGGCAGACTCTTCGCAGTAGTGCCCACTGACAGGACGAGAGGCAACGGGCACAAATTAAAACACATGAAATTCTATCTGAGCACAAGAAAACACTTTTTTTTACTCAGAGGGTTATCAAACACAGGAAGAGGTTTCCAGAAAGGTTGTGGAGTCTCCATTTATGAAGATACCTAAAGCCTGACTGGACATGGTCCTGGACAGCCTGCTCTAGCTGACCTGGCCTGAGCAGGGAATTTGGACAAGATGACCTCAGGAGGTCCTTTCCAACATCAACAATTCTGTGATTCTCTACAGTTTTGTTTGATCGTGCCAAGCAGCACCGACAGATTTCATGCTGAGGAAACAGTATTTGTCTCTAGGAAGTAGTACGATGGGGTGTCTGAAAGTGCATTGCTTAATGGAACAAAGGGCTAGAGAATTCAAGATGTTGGGAATCCTGTCACTATGGAGTGTTAAGCAGTTAAATATTGTTTCAGATGTCTAGCTTGGACACTTGAGTCTGCTTTAAATTGCAGGCGTTTTCCATGACAAGTCTTCCTTAGTCTTTTAGTAAAGATTAAGAAGAAAATACAGTGAAAGCATTTTGAAATGAAATCTTGTTTGCTTCTTTATATTTTACTAGCTGTCCTCCTTTCCTTTCTCGTTAACTGTAGAATGTTACCATAAGGAAACGTCTAGCTGACGCTCATTTATACGATTTGGGAGATGGTAATTGCTTTTTTCCTCTTCTCCCCCAAAGTTAGCTTAAATGGCCTGGCTCAAAGGTGCTCTTGTTCAAAGCTCATGCAGGAGAAAAGAAAAAAGCAAAGCAGGGAGAATGCAGCTTCTGGTTTTGGTTCAGACTTTAACTTGAAATCTTTCTGCTGGAGAAAGGCAGGCACAGAGCATTATCTTATCGGTCTGTTGATAAGTTGTAACAGCATTAGGCTGTTTCAAGGCATTGCTGTTAGCTGTTGTTCTGGTCACGGGCTCGGTTGTTGCAAAAGATTGTCTTGACTGGTTGAGCCAGATTTTTTTTTTTAATTTATTTATTTTATTTTTTTTTTAACAGAAAGCAAAAAATTATTAAAAAGGATGGGGATTAAAATGTATATAGTGAATGGATGACAGCAGGAATGTAAGTTTTGTATTCCAGATGTTTTGCAAGGCTTAATCAAAGCTGGATATTACAGCGATGTAATTTGGGTCTTCAGTGGGTCTACTCTGGCTGTTTCTCGGGATCAGGGCAGTAATGCTAAATGATGTTGCAGTGAATCCTGGGGTTCCATGTGGTGACAGAGTTATCAGTGATAACGGGAAGCTTCATACTTTTCGAGCACCTATTGTAGGACTCTAGTTTTAAGTAATGGCTTTTAACTGAGGTCAGCATTTTTCTGGCATACCAGCTGTAGGCCTTTCATTTCTGTGCCCTACACTTCTTTTGTTTGTTAGACTTGATTTCATCACAGTCCTTGGCTTTTATCAGTGGGTGTTGTTTGGACTAACTCAATATTTCCATCTTCAACTTTTCTGGCTTCTATAAACAGTAAGTCTTTGTTGCTTTATGCTTACAGATCTATTTTTCATGCTTTTAAATGCTTTTCAGTGCATACCCTGTGTGTACTTAGTTTGTCAAGTATACATAATGTAACTGCACTAAAAATTTCTGTGAAAATCCCCAGTTCTCTGAGATGTTGCAATACAAAGTTGTTATATTTTTTAAAGGGTAGGTACAGGACTAATGTTCCACTGAAAAGTTAGAGGGTACCATCCTCTTTGAGGTGCAAAGCCCTACTATTGCTGAACTGTGATTGTTGATTTTTATGAAACTATTTGCTCTAGTAACATGGAAACCCAGCCCTTTATTTATGTGTGTCAGTCTGTAGTTAATGAATTTAGAGAGTTTGTCAGAAAATATTTAACAACTAGCCTCAGGACAAATTTATGGCTTCAAGTTGTAATCTTGATATTCTAGTACAGTTTTTCTGTATATGTTTTTCCTGTTTTTTTCTTTCTTTTTTCTTTTTTTTTTTTTTTTTTTAAGATAGGATAGCAAGCTGAGAAAACAGGCAAAATGCCACAAGGTGGACTTTCTATTGATATTCTTCCAGTTCAGCAGCTGATCTTGAAGCCCTTGGATAACAAGGACTGTTGTCATTTGAGCTAGGACAGTAACTGATGATAGTAGCTGGTTGTCACCCTCCATGGGTCAGGACCAGTGGAGAAAACATCTTTGCTAGTTGTTTTCACAGGTAGATGCCATCTTAATAATGGTGTACTAGGTTATTTTGATCTTTATTGTGGACCAGGAAGCAGTAACTCTAGCAGACGGACTCTTACTCATTATCTTGGACTTCACCCTTCTTCCTCCTTGTTCCAATCCTGCTTGTCTTAGTGCGGTTCTTAACTCAGTAAGGAAATACCACAGTTGTCTCATTCAGATCTCCCTGCTCTACAAGTCTTTGCCTCTCTTTTCTCTTGGCTCCCCCCGCTTTGCTAATTCCATCATCTTTTATGTGTAGTCTTCTTCTGTCCTAATCTTGTTATTTCTGTTCCTGTGTTCCTTACCTGACCAGTTTCTGCATCCAGTTTGGTTTTACCCCTCTTGGCAGGTCAGGAGGCACATATTCTAGCATACTGGAGGAATAGGGCCGTCTACAGTTTCTCAGAAATTTATATTGTGTGGATGAATTTAGGTAGATTTTCTTGAAAATAAGCAGCAGTGTTCCCGTGACACAAAGGATACATTCCTATTGAAGCTCGGTCATCTTTGAGAGTACCAGAGATTTCCAAAGAAGCAGCCCCTCTTTTTTTTTTTTTATTTGACATAGTTAAGACAATGTATTTTTCATTAGCATTCTTCTTAAAAGTGAGCAGAGCTTTCTGAATAAACACTGTATATATTTATTTTCATGGGCATGTGCGTGCAGAAAGAATCTGACAGTGTCAACTGTCGATGAAAATGTCAGCCTGAGTGATCAGCTTTGCAATCACAAGCTCCTGACAACAAGATCTTGGAAGGTTTTGGGGTAACATTTTAGAAGGCAAACTCTATGCTATTAATTATAGTATAGTATATCAGTTGAAATAATATTAAAGGCAGTGAAGATGGACTGGGCTTTTTTACAACTGCCATTGAAGCATCAGGAATTGCATTGCCTCGGGCAAGTTATGTGACCAGATACAACAGCTAGTTTATCTGATGTTGTAAGTTCCGTATTCCTATAGATGAGCTAGTGCTGCAAATTATCCAGTTATAATACAATAATCCATCAGACATCTACTCTTTTTGAAGGCTATTTAATCGAATGAGCTGCAGTATAAGCAAGTTGTGTGGTTACATATATGGAAGTCCCAGAAGGATGTGACTTGCTGGTTCTGTTGCCCCTCCAAAATTTTTTTTTTTTTCATTTACAATGGAGAATTTTAACAGGATATTTCATTCCAGTAAATATTTGACTTTTCTGAACTTCTGTATATAAAGCAAATACGAAATTAATTCCCCCCAGCCTTTTTTGAAATGATTGGAGCTTTATGGAGGGTATGTAGGAAAGGCACCTTCCCCTTCTAGTAGTACCTGCAGCCAGAAATTAGTTTAGGTTTGCACATTAATTTGGTAGTATTGCATTGATGAACCCCTGTCAAACTGCAGGCAACACTGAACAATAGTTTTGAGAAATGTAACTGTAACTGCCCAGATAATGAATTAAATGCTTGCATAGTCTTTTCCCCACTGAATAAAGAAGATAATTATGTCAATTGTATTTAAATTGTATTTTTTTAACTGTTGTAATAAAACTTCCACAAACTGTTATTTTGAGTTAAACCAGATGAACTTAGCTTAACTTGAGGAGTTGTGTATTTTAAGCTAAATGGGAATAGCCTTCTCGTATTGCAGATTGAGGACAGAAAAGATGTTATAATTTAGTTTGATTTAAAATTTTATCGTAAGCTAAAGTGGTGCATCACATACAATCACCTATATGTTTTTCAGTCTGCCATAAGCACTGTCTTATTGACTGGTGCAGAGTGTAAGAGTACTGGAGATAAGCTGGGGAGGAAATGGTATTTTTTATTCCACCTTTTTTGTGATGAAAGAAGTAACAATGTGAGGGATTTTATTGAGGCTTTTGCACTGTCAGTGGTCTTGTGTTTTGAGGCTGCATTTTTGGTTACTCAGGTGGTAATACTACTGAAGGAAGCCAGCCTACCTTCTGCAGTCCGGGGTTGCTTGTTCTTTCCAGTAAAAAAAAGGCTCTTTTTTCACATAAATCATAGTCTTCATCCCATTCTTTGCAGCCTACCAAAATACTTATCCTGGCCCAGGTGTGCGTGTGGACACTGGAAGAGGACAGGATTAATGTTTTTCTGTGACAAGCTCAATTTAAATTGATCATCAACACGTCTTTCCATTTTTTTCCATTAGTTTAATTGCTGATTGTTCCTTTTCTTTTGTTGTACTCTATCTAGAACTTCAGGTCAGGAGGCCAAGTCTGCTGGCATATTTTCTATGCCTTCAGAATGGAGTTGCCTGTGGCACATGCATTCGTCTCCCTCCACATCATGCTGTTAGTACTTTCTCCGATACACTCACTTTAAAAGCAGTATTTATGGGTTTAGATACTCTCTTCAAAACATAAACACGAATAATTTAATTTCTATGTCACATCACTGTAAGTGATATAAACATATGTAATTATGTATAGTATGCTAGCAAAGAATTATTTCCGTTATAATACCTGTTCTTTCTAACTGATTACACTGTCTTTTTGCTAAGTTCATATAAAAGTGAAGAAATGGCAGAGAGCTTCATTTGCAGTTGACCTTTTGCAAGTTGAGTATCGCTGCTTGATGTATGCACAGATTTTTCACTTCTGACAAGAAGAAATCCTGTGCCATCCTCATTTATAATGTCTAGACCTCTCTTTTCATATTTATATTATTAAAATAAAGAATACCGTGAGTTCTCAAAAATACTGCGACTGCAGAATCTATAGTACCCAGCCTTTTGTAGGTACAGGTTAGGAAAACGGCTATGATCATGCTATCTTAATTACTATGTGGCTACTTTTCTGAATAATGACTGAAATCTTGAAATATTGGACAACTAAAGACCATCTGAATTTCACTGTTTTTGAGGACATGCACAGTTTTGACAGGTCAAGAGAAGGAAAATTAACAGACTTCTTGTCTAAAATTCCCCAAGTCCTCAGTTATTCTTTTGAATTCTGTTTTTCTTGCTGAGAGATTGTCTGTAAATGTGAGAAACGTGCACTTTCTAATTCCTTAACAGTACAATGGTTGAGTTTTATTTAGACACTACATTGGTAAAAGTTACAAAGGCAAAACAGATTGTGGAGCCAGATTCTCTGCAAGTTGGCAACTTTCTCCATTCCAGTAGAGTTCCGCTTGTGCTCATAGTTATGACAACTACTTATTTTTTACATTAGTAGCTTACTTAATTTCTTAAGGAAGGGGATTTCTAAAGGTATTTAGGTCTCTGGAAAATAGATACACTGGTTAAAAAAAAAGAAAAGAAAATCTCACAGGTGCATAATTTTGTGATCTTACTGGACTCATTATATCTCTGGAAGACTATCTGGTTGTTCTGTGGGGTCTGATCCTACAAATTGTTAGCTGAATGTATAAGCATTATCAATATTGAGTGTCCATAATTGGAAAGCCTTTTATAGTCGTCTACTTTTAAAATTGCCTACGGGTTGTATAGCTGTTAAAGGATAGTGAATGCGTAAACAGTATCACTGAATCCCAAATCAAACTTAACTGGCTGTTTTCTTGCCTCAAAATCTGGTTTAATTTACAAGACTTTATTAATAAAGCTTCAAATTTTCAGTTTGATATTTTTCTGATTCTCTTATATAGCACTGCAATATTTAGGATTACAAGTAGAGCTTTATTTACATGAAACAGCTTTCAGTGAAATTGCATTACCTTTCTATTGTTAAACACAGATTTATATTTGGGGACTGGAACAATGAAGGTCTCTAAATCCAATATTATAAATGTGAATGTTTCCACTACCTAATATTTATGCTTTTTCTTATTTTCTGAAAGGTAATATTACTTGTTAGGTACTCATAGTGAAGAGTTGAATATCCCTTTCTTTGTATGAAAGTGTAACGGTCTTCCTCTGACTGATTGTGCAGTCATGACATAGCTGAGGTGAAGATCCAACTTCAAACATTGCAAGATAAATCATTTCCACATTCTTGCTTAAGTGGCTATTTTAGTGTAGAGAAGCACATTTTCTGTTGAGTGCTAATGCCACTGTCTCCTTGACCCAAGGTCTTAACTGTTTTGAGCAAAGTAGATTTGGTAGTGTAAGAGTTTGTAAGTAAAACAGTTGTACCGTGTAGAAATGTTGGAATTTCTGTACCTTGTGGGATTGTCCATTGATAAAAGCACTGATTGAATGAAATGTGCTTTATACAAGGTTTTAACAGACATATATTCTTCTTTCATATTTATAGAAACTGGAGGGTGGGGGTGGGGGCTGGGATCACAGCCGTGTATAGGCTCGCGTAAGGGACCTGGGAGAAGGGAATATGTTTCTCAACTCATTTGGCCCAGCTGCGTTGCTCAGTTTCAGCAATGAGATCTATTAGCATGAGGCATTCTATTTTTGCTAAAAGGGGAGGAAGTAAGAACATTTAACATTGCTTAATGGAAACAAGACTGTAATTTTATCTTAATTTTCCTGTATCAGGGCGGCCTAGCAATTTACTTATGAGAAACAAAGCCATGGATTTATTTTTGTGGTCTTAACAGAGAAATCTCTAGAACTTCATCAACCAGCAATGCTGGTTAAACTTCAGTAGCTTTATTGCCACTAGGAATATAATGGAATTAACTACAGTTAATTTACTTAACATGAGCTAAAGCTAGGGCTGTTTCTTCTCTTGATGTGCCACCTCTGAGAGGTGTTACTGCTTTCAGTCTGTGTTGCAAGTCCTGTGTCCTGATGATGTTCCCAAGCCCCCCGGGCAGCGGGAGTCCCGTTGTCAGGAGAGCCTCTTTCGCCCCTGGGTTGTGCCAGTTCATGGCGTCGAATTTTTCCCCAAATGTAGAGAGGTCTTGAACATCTGAAAGGCCACCTAGGTTTCAAAGAGGCAGAACACTTGCAGAAGCAGGGGGAAAATATATGCAATTATTCCGCTATTCTTTTGGCTGCTCGTTTTTAGTGGGTGCATAAGAGAATTCTAACATTGAGCATTTACAGGGGAATAAAACCAAGGGAGCTCTTCCCTAATGCTACCTGGTGATTCTCCCACTGTTTTTCTAACATATTGCTGCCCAGCTTTATTTGCCAGAGTAGAAGGAGCATGAGACAAGGTCTGTCTGCTTCATGCTGTTTCTCCCTTTTGCAAGAGTATTCCTGCTTCTCTAGAAGAGATGGGCTGTGTTTGGAAAAGCCTCTTCCTATTTCTATTGTTTCCTTGTCCCAAAGAATAGCCTTGTGAAGGATAGATGGCATTTAGCTTTAAATGAATTTCGTTGTTTTTAATTCAAGCAGCAGCTTCAGTGAATGGTTATCAAATACCATCACACTGCTTACTTTTTAAAGGAAATGGAAAAAGCGTCAGACACAAAGGCATCTGAAGCGAAGCGCTTGATTACCATAGTATACCAAGAATGCACCTACTGGAAATGTTGTGAGAGTGTTAAAAATAAAACATAGACTCATTTAGTCCTGAGCATTTAAAAGTAAATGGCTTAAAACTGAAGGGAATGGATAGAAAATGGATTTTCCTGGGAAATAAACTTACGTGCTTCAAATTGTGCTTCTTGCACTATCTTGCAATAGGTATTTTAGTAGTGTGCATAATAAATGTGAAGTTATTATTTAGTAATGCGAACAATAATGTCAGCAGTAATAAGGGTGGGTAATGACAGTCCAGCACCATTTTCTGGCTGAGGGTACCAAGGGAAAATTATTACTCCACAATTGGCAAAGCATTGTTTATGTATTTTCTCCTTCCTTCCTTCCTTCCTTCCTTCCTTCCTTCCTTCCTTCCTTCCTTCCTTCCTTCCTTCCTTCCTTCCGCCTGTCAATCAACTAGTGCTATGCTCTTTTAAGTCTGTGCATTATAAGGCAGTCGTTCAAAGCTACTCACTGAAGATTTGGCTACATTAAAAGGATTTACTTAAATAAGAAATTCCCTACTGGCTTCACAGGAATGCCCAAAGGAGTCAAACATATGTGGATGTGGCAAATAGCTATGTGGCGGAGCATCAGGAACCACGAAGATGTGAGTATATAGTATATTGAATCCTAAACAGAAGCTGAAAAGTAAAAGCAAGTACGGTGAATGTTTTGTGTGATAAACATCTCTAAGGATGCAAAGTAACTGCAGAAAAGTCACTCAAGACCTTGCCTCCCCTCTCATTCCTCTTAGGCTGACACATACACACAAAATTAGATTTCACTGAGTGAGAAAACACGGTGGTTTTTTTTTTCCTTTGGAAACATATTCAATGACACTTGCTTAGTTGCATCATATTTCTAGTCTTTCTTTTTCTTCCTTGAAATGAAAAGATTTACAAAGCACCTACGTTTGTATGAAACATGATGAAATTATAGGTAATTGTTGGGCACAGAATGCTAGATGCAGAGAATATATACTGAACATATAAAGCTTCATGTAACAGCATAAGGTAGTATCTGCAATTGAAGATAAATGTATATTCACATACTGTGCATACTAGTTGGGGAAGTTCTGGTGGTGCTAGTGTCTCCCATTTCCTTCCAACCTTAAAAATGTTCTCTTTATAGTTGAAGTGCAAGCTGCTTTGCACTTAATTTAAGATTTTTATATTTCATGGATTGTAATAAAAATAGATGTAATTAAAACACAGGACTGGTTTCCATGTTTTTAGATGGAAGCTCTTTCAGAAGCATCTGATCTTTTTATGGCTGTTTCAATTAAACAGTGAAATAAGAGTTAAAACCAGGTTGCGTTGCAGGATGAGTTTACAGTTATCAGGGTTGCTAACTGCAGGTCGTTTGCACCAAAACTGTTTTTGACGTTTTCTTCAGTGCAGGGAAAATGTCTTAAAGGAATAACTAATATTTCACAAAGTGCTTCTGAATATACAAATTATATTTAGTGTTAATTTGCATATCCAATGTTATAGACCTTTCAAACATCGCAAAGATTTTTCTTTTTAAGTTGATAGTTCCTTTCAGAATTGTTCTGAAAAGCGTGTGTGTGTGGGGAGGTCTTTGAAACAAGCCTAAATTAGCATGGACTGAGGTCAATATAACATAGAAGCAACATGGTCTCAAATTGGAACTGAGAGGAGGATACTTAGCTCTTAAAGTACTTACTCCAATCAAAATACTTGGTTTGGAATTTTTCTTGCTATGACTCTCAAGGTTTTGATCTCTTTGCAGAGATCGAGATTTGCAAGGGGCAAATTAGAGCCTAAGTACTTAGTAAACCTTATGGTACTTAGAAGAACAAAAATTGGAACATTTATTAATTGGACATAAGCATTAATTATTGATATCAATAGAAGCATGATTAGTTAGGTTGTTCTTTGATACCTTTGACTTCTAGAAGAATCCCATAAAACTTGTTTTTATATTTGCCTTAAACTCAACTTCTTTTCTTCAGATTTAATACATTTGTAGTAAATTTGTAGGTTTTCAAATGTAGAATTTGAGAGTTTCCTCAGTTTTTCTCTGCATAGCTTCTTGCCTTCTTGCTTTCTGCTTCCTTCCACTTACCTTTTCCTTACCCTGAATCATTGTCTGCTAATAGTTCTTGTCTTTGCTTTCTCTGCTGGTCCAACTATTATTACGACCTTTAACACACAGAGAAGGACAATTTCCTCTTTCCTCTGTCATGGGCTTATGTACAAGTTTGTGATTGTCCTTGAAGAGAAACTATCTTTTCTTTTGTTAGCTTCAGTTGACTAACGCTCTGTGTTCTTAATTCTTAATTAAACTAAGACTTCTGTGCATGTAACTGCTTTTTCTCAAAATAAGACGCATTCCATATGAAGAAAACGCTTGCTTGCAGGGTGCCGGCACTGGTATTTCCCTTTGACTGCATCATAGGGATTTTATATCATTTAACTTTTTCACTGCGGGAGATGGCTCTGCAGTGCATGGCGGAAGGAAGCACTGGGGAGCGGAGGAACTCTGGGTTAAAAGCAAAGTCAGCTGTGTGGTTGTATCAGCTAAAAGGAAAAATCGGCGAAGTGCGGGGAGGATAAATTGTTGGCTGGGAGTAATGTCTGGGCTGATTCTGAGACATCACTGAATGACTGAAGTAAATATTTGTTTGATGTGTCATGAAAGCAGCATGACATCCCAATTAGTGGGAATTCAAAATTTTTTTATAGACAAAAAGTAAATTAGATGACTTCTGGATGGCTCTAAACCCATAAGGGCCAAGAGTTCAGCATCTCTCATGCTAAACTGATTAAAGAAACGTATTCTGGTTAACTTCTTGTCCTTAATTGCATCAGTGTTTGAAATTTTCTTTATCGTTGCAGCATGTAGCTTTGAAGCATTAATTTACATACCCTGATATTTTTGAGATCCATCTCCTTGGAATGGCTAATCTCCGCTATGTCGTAAAGGAACCTACTCCATATAGATGCTGAACGAAAGGGTGTGTTGGGTTTTTTTTTTAGTTACCTCAAAATTAATATTAAGGGTGTGTTGTCCTCCTTATGGAAGGTTCAAGGTCTGTTCTATTCAAAATAATTTTGCGTGATTCATACCTGTAATTCGCAGTTTTGCCCAGCCCGTGAAAACAAATAGAGTAAGGCCTACACACGGGTCTGCATTGGGTTAACTTAATCAGTTTATTAAATAGGGAAAGCTTAAGTATGAGGATGTAAACAATGGCATTAGAAAATCCTAAGCAGAGGAAAATTGGTTGTTTTTCAGTTTTGTAGTGTTTACTTGCTTTTCCTATTGTGACAACGGGTTTTATTTTCTAAAGCTCTTGTTTAAGCATCGGTGTCACTTTGTTTAACCCGAGCAGCTAAACAAAACGTCTCAGCCGTGAACTCGCCTTTCTCTCCCGTGTAAAGCGGGAGCCCCGGTGCTAGGCTTGGAGGAATTAATCCTCATTTGCATGCTGGCATTTGAGATGGAGATCCGGAGGGTTGGAAGGACCTGAACACGAGGTGCTAAGTGCCGCAGCTGGAGAGCAAGCGGAGCAGCGGTCGTTAGCGAGGGCGGCCGGCAGCCCGGCTCTTCTGCCCGCCCCGGGGAAGGAAGGGGGTTTTTCCCGGATTTCCAAGTCACTCTGCCCCTCCTGTCCTCTGCCAGGGCTGGCTGCAGGGAGGCAAGGTTTCTGCCTGGGTCGCGTTTCGCTTCGCAAGAGATGATGCGGCGACCGGAGAGGGGGCTTTGGAGGGGATGGGGCTTTGGAGGGGATGGGGCTGGCGCTGGTGACTCCACAGGTAGTTTGTCAACGGCTGATCTCTTGGAGATCAGGAAAGGGAATAACTTGAATTGCTGGGGGAATGGTGGTTTCTCTGCCGAACAGCAGCATTTATTGCAGGGCCCTTATACCAGGGGGCGAAGGCGCCCAGGGCTGAAGACCAGCTGAAGGGTGGTGTGCGTCTGTTCTTCTTTCTCTTGGCTGACTTCGGAAGCTCTGAATACCGTATATTCCATTGCATCTTCTTTCCAAGGATTTTTTGAGAGAGCGTAAGGCCTGGCTCATTCCTTGAAAGTAATCAGCTTCAGCCTTCTCCAGTTTGAATGAAAATCTTAAGGCAGATTTGCGAAATAGTCAACAGATGTGTTTTCCCTGCCATCAAGTGGGAAAACAGTCATGGTTAAGATGCTTTTCAAGTTGTTTATTTATTTATTTATTCAGTATGTAGCAAATGTTGTCCAAGAAATACCAAGGTGAATTGGGAGTTTCCATGAAGTTGCCTGTAAGTATTTTTTTAAGGGAATGATTTCTATTACTGAAATTAATGTCAGGCATTTCCTCATGTTGCACTCTGCTGCCAAGCAACTTGATGTTTCAATCAAGCTTGTGCCGTCTGTTTTTAATTCAAAGACTCATTGTAATGGAATACTGTATTACCGAAGTGACTGTACTTGTTCCCGTTTACTGGCAAGGTACGTAGCTTGCTGACATCTGCATATGGATAGGTTGGAAACTTCTTGTATCCTGTAATCGTTCCTCCTTAAAGAAAAGACGTGGCAAGGAATGAGCCCTCAGGAGCTGCAGACTTGATGGCATTCATGGAGGGGTCGTGAAAATTCCTGTAATAGCTTATTATTCAGGAGTCGGAGCCCATTGTTTCGGGTAAACTCAGGTTTTGCTCCAGTTTAGAGCATACCGTTACCAATTCAAGGATTCTTCGAGGTTTGGTTTTGGTTTATTTCGTTGGTTTTTTTCCTGGGTTGTTCTGGTCTGGTCTGATTGCTTCAATCGTTTCCACCAAGTAGGCAATGCTGTAAGGTAGCTGTAGGTTAAGCTAATCATTGTATCCCAAGGATAACAGGCTTGTTTCTTTTCCATATCATGATGAAACTGGATGTTATTCTTTCACTCCATGGCTTACAGTTCAAGGGGAGAATTTTATTGCAGAAATGGTAACTTTCAGTTAATGCTTTTGAATTGAGTTTGTGGTGACTCTTGTTTTAGTATCTAAATAATTCCATTTAATGATATATTTTGTATAAATGGTTACCTCGTGATCATTTCAACGATGGTTTTCTTTTTAACTGAAAAGAATTTTGCAGATAATATTTAAGATTTCTTTTTATCAGTAATTGCTTGTCAAGAATACACTCAATTTCTGTTCAGGCGACTGGGGAGAAGCTGACCAACTCTATGTGTTAGGTTTTTCTGCCCTAGGTAAGGGAGAAGGAAACGTGCTGCAGTATCACGAAGAAGTTGCAAAATGAACCACAGCAGGTGAAGGAATGTGATGAAACTAGGAAATTATTTTCTTAATACCACTATGTGTAAAGGTAAAGAAAAATTAAGGAAAAAAGGGAAGCTCATTTAGCAGAGTGTATTTAAGTGTGAATTTCCATTCTGCTTAGTGAAGAATCTGGATAAGCCCGAATTGTCCTTAGCCTCCCTCTGCTACCGAGGTTAGGAAACTGTAGCAAGGGAGATGTGAAGAATCTGCTCACGACTTTGCCAACAAATCAGCTGTTGCAGATAGGGAGGAGGTAACCTAGGATTTGTGTTTCTGTTAATTTTCTTTGTCTTTCATGCTGGTATTTGAGCTTGTTTCCAGTAGTTACAGATGTAATTCACAAATGGCTCAGATTATTTTTCTTTTCTTTCTCTGAGAGATATGTTCTTCGAACAAGCAAACTTTCTCTACTTTGTCTTTCATTTTTGGTTTTTATTACTCTGCCCTTTTTGACCTGGAGGTTTGGACCAGCTATGTTCTCTTTTGGCCTTCTAAATATTTTACATGGTGGTGTAGCTGTGTAATACGTGTAAATTGTGTGCCACAGGTTGAAATCGATTTTGTTACTGTGTAAATTGAATTATAATGTCTACTAATTTCTGTGGTGTTAGTATGAAAATAATAAAACAAATGTATTATTATTTACAAAACAGTGCATCCTGAAAAGGTGTTTAATATCTAATGTGTATTCCCATGCATCAAAACTCCTGAAATCCTTTGAGTCAAAACTCCCATTGGTTACAACATTGTGGGTTTTTTTTTTTCTTTTTTTCTAATTGAGTGGAATTTACAAGTTTCACTCGGCCTTAGAGACTGTTATACTGTTAATTTGAAATGTGTAAATAATAGCACGGAATGGATACATTTAAGAGATGGTAAGTCAAATTGTATATTTACTATGAAGTTTTTGTTACTGACTTAAATCTTGGACAGGCGGAAAAAGTGGTGACTCACCTGTTTGTCTTGTTTGTTTGACTACTGATTTATTTTGAATTCCTTTGTTCAACGGTGTATATAGAAAATTCCTAGGAAGCATTCTGAGGATCTGCATACTTATCATAGTGATTTCAATGAGCTTATACTGCACAATTAAATTCAGCAGCCAGCCACCATGGAACTTGGAAGGTAAAGGAATGTGATGCTATCTAAAGTGGAAAAAATTAAGATGGTTTGTTTCCTGTAGTGTTTTATGGGATATAGGCTTTTTTAATAGTAAGTAAGTGTTATTTATGAACTCAGTCTTTTGTTGGAGCTGTCTTCCCTTTTCTGATTGTAGTACTTAACACTCTGACATTGGGTGTTATATTACTGTTCTAGAAAGCAAGACTGGAAATGGAGGGTAGCAGATCCTTTGCAGCTTCTGAGCAGCTGATTCCCTTAATAAACTATTGGCTAAAATAGTTTGAAGTGAGCACTATTCCACTTTTACAGCCAAAAGAATGGTGGCTGTTTTCATGAGGATCACTGTACAAAAGGTATCACATATGCATATTTGGGAGATTGTCCAAAGATTCCAGAGCAGAAAATAGAAGTGACCTGAAACGCTTTGAGTGAACCCAAGCTGTAGTGTTAAAACACATTCTTTGTAAGCGTTGACATTGTTTTCTTTTTTAACATCAAACAATTGTTCAGAGCAGGATTTAAGAATCATCCTTAACGGTGTTTTCTTTTTGGATTATCAGATATGAAGTAGACAAAATAGCTGGAAACATGTTGTCTGTGCTGCCTATGCAGCGAATGTCTGTGATTCACACACACAGAGATCAGTGTCTTGAGTTTTTTTCCTCATGTCCTTTCATTTTTCTGTAATAGATTTATAACGTAACAACGTGTAATTTTTCCACTGAACGTAAAGTTAGATTTTTTTTTTTCCAGAATTATGCAAATTCCCCTCATCAGAGGAGTAAGTTTGGATTATTATTTCACTTCATGTCAGTATTCATTACGTGCTAGTGGATTTATAAACACAAAAAAGATGCTATCTTCTCCAAAAAAGGCTAGAATATGATGCCACAGCCAGAACTCTGCTATTTTGAGTGACATTGTTAACACACCTTGTCACAGAACACAGGGGTTGGAAGGGACTTTCCAGCAGGTCAGCCCCTAANTGTCATACATTTCAGTTGCGAATAACTGTTAAATTAAAGCCACTGATCTGAAATTTTACTTGGCTGCTTGAAAAATTTCAGTAGGAAGCATTTGTTTTCACATGTGAAATTAGTGGAAAATAGGTAGTTTTGCCCATTTTGACATCCTTTTGTTTATTTTCTTTGAACTAACATGCTGTCATAGATACATTTTGGAAGTCATTGATCGGTCTTTTCATCATTGTTATGAAATTTTGTCTGAATTTAAAAAGTTATAAACTTCGGGAAACTATAATGTTGCTATGCCTGGGAGGGTCACAGCACTCATTGCAGTGGTCAAGGACTCCACCTGCACACGTATGTGTTGTGGCCGCGACTGGTGTTTCAGGCTTTGACCTGCTGCGGGCTGGGCTGCCGGCTCTTGTCAGGGCAGCTGAGTTGGAAACGGGGATTCCGTGTGGGCAAAGGCATGAGGAGTAAGTAAAGACAACTAAAGTGCGCTTTCTGGGAGAGTGGAGCTTGACAGTGAGGCGGGGAGCCTGGGAGAGCAGGAACAAGTGCAGAGGGTGCAAAGCAATATAATTAGAAGCTGGTATGGAAGGGGCAAACTGGGTCTGATCTGGGAGAGAGGTCAGAGCAGAGGTACCATTTGGTGAGTGGGTTTTGGATTTGAATTTGCTGAACTGAGACTTTCATGTGATTCCCTCTAGGAGGGAAAGAAAGAAGTGAGATTGGGTAGTTTGGGTGTTTGTCACAAGTTGCGTACCTGATGGTTGGTCCAGAGCAGTAGGTTGCCTAGGGCCAGTCCTCAGACATGGGACAGTGACACACAGGCAGGTCTTGAATTCTGGGTTGGAGCCTAGCTGCAGTCAATGGGTGGACAGGCCTGGAGTGCTAGGGATGGGGATGGAAACTCTGTATCCTTATGGACCGAGGTCTCCTCCCCGTTCAATGCATTGTGGATTTAAACTGGACCCCAGAGAGCTGGGCCTTCCACACCTGTGGTTGCATAGAATGGCTTCTGAATACATGCTATGCATGTGTGGAGGGATGTACACAGAGGAATAAAGAACGTTTGATCTGCTATTTAATCCCATCCTCCTATGTTGATGACATCGTTTTGGCTGTTGTTCAGAAGGGAGTCAAGCAGTTTTGGTGAGGAGCTGGAGGGAAGGAGCTGGGGCCTGAAAGCCAGTGATGCCATGGAAAGGGGATGGTAGATGTGGATATATGTTGCTGTCCTTTTAAAAACGCTGGTGAGAAGTGGTGCTATGTAAGACCACTAAGTAATCAGTGAGTAAAGTTAAGTATAAAGGAAGAGATGATCTGTAATGCCAGTTAGGCTGGCAATCTGTAACAGAACCATTGCACCTCACCTTTCCTACTGGAAAGCTGACCTCCAAAACCCGGTGTGTGCCTCAGAAAGTGACATTCAATTCTGAACACATTGTATCGATATTTTCTTTTTCAAAACATATGTATTCTTGATCCCTCCTTCCTCCTGCATTAAGTTATCTGGCTCTGAAGTTTGGGATTTTGTTAGATTAAGGTTTACTTCTTTCTTTCTTAGTGCCACTGGCAGTTGTGCTTTATGAGACACTGATAAATCAGCTCCCTTGTGTTAGCGCGCTGCTTCGTGTATGGTTTTGCATATATATCATACTAGTGAGTAGTGCATCTTAGGATGAGCAAGAGTTTGTCGTCTTCAGCAAATTGGAGTGCTGGTCTCTTCCTGCATGTTCTCGTAAAAATACCCATCTGCGGTGAGTGAAGACAAATGCATTGAGGATACTGTGACCTATGTCTGTAATCATTAAGTAAGAACATGATGGTGAAGAAAGAATCAGGAAAAATCACATATTCCCTTAAGAACTTTTATTTTTAATTTGCCAGTCTAACTGATCTCCTCTGTCTCTTGCTGTCCACAGATGTTGGAAAAGAAGATGCCTGGGTTTTGTTGTTAACAAGTACCTTTCTTGTTCAAGTGAGTGTATCATTATAATGGTGACCAGAGGAGAAATGACCGAAGCACAAAGTAAGTTGTTATGCAGTAATTACTTGTATAGTTTATTAAGCCACGCAGTGATCTCTTTGTATCCCTATCAGTTAGGTATGTAGCGGATGCAATTAGCAGATCCACTCCCGTGTTTGACAGTGGGCATCTGCTGAAGTACCTTGCTTAAGACAGACTTTTGTGGTACCTGCCCAGATTGACTTTGAGGATAGTCAGTTCTGAACTGTTTCTCTTGTCCATGAATCGCACAGCCCAACAGTTTTAGTTGCCGCAATATATTTACATCCTTAGATTAGCAGTATCCTCTCCTGGACTGGGCAGTTACACAAGGACAAAACTAAGCCAACTTGGGAATGCCTACACAGAAGATGGTGAGCATTGCTGTTAATATTTTAGGGAGCCTCCTAAGGAATGTTATGTTGTGCATCTGGTTATCTTAATTACACGCAAAACACATGAAAAGTTGTGACTGCAAGAAACAGTCCCGAAGTACCTTAATCCTGATATTGATAACACTACTATTGGGTTACACGGTTTTAATCCCAGAGGAGTTGTCGCCTGACATTAAACTGTCTAAATAGTATTTATATCTGCTGCTGCCCTGCAAGATCACTTAACCCTGCACAGCAGTTTAAAAGTAGTTAATGACAGACCCAGCATGACTTGCCCCTTATGAATGATCACATAAGTTCGACCTGTGCTGTCATGGTTTATGGGGGAAGGCAGTTTGTCCATAGCCTGCTTCAGCCACAGCAGGTAATTTGAAATGAAATGAGACAGTTTCTACAAGCAGATTGATTTGGGAATCTTGCCTGTTCTTCCCTTTGACCCTTGACAAGTTGACACTACAAAGATTGTGACTTTAAAAAATGATTGGGTGCAAATACATTTAGGTAGATGATTTACTATGTGTTAAAGCAAGGACAGTGCATTTAGAATGGAGCTGTGAGGGAAGGTAATTGTAAACTTTAACAACTCATGTTTTATGTTTCTGTATCTTATTAATTATCTGACTAGGTGAATCTTCGAAGTACTATATCTAATAAACTGTATATGAGAGTCCACAGACTCTGCATACCAGTATTCAGAATTTTAGCTATGCGGAAATAAGTACGTGTGATTTAGAAATGCAACTCGGATGCTTTCTTTGATTGAGCTGCAAGGGTTAAGTCTGAAGATGAACATCTGAATGTATAGGTTCCCAATCCAAAGATGTCTTTATTTTGTTATTCTTTTGTAAATGCAGTTGTGCAAATACAAATATTGAAATAGCAAGATCCAATGTGTGATAGGTAACTGGCAAATAGTGAAATAATGAAATTATGCCAAAAAGAGAGATAAAATCGCAATTATGTGTCTATAAATATTCTGGTCTTGCAAAGCATATACCCTCTTAGTTAAAAAGAATTATGTGGACTTTATAAGATACTATATGAAGATTTTATTCAAGTGCCTTTTTCCGATTTATGTAATTGGATTTGTCCCCAAACCATTATGTGATTAAATATGTCATTTGAAAACAAATAGCTAAAATACATTGCTTCTGAAGAATTATCTTACGATGATCCAGGTTAGTATGTAAAGCATACGTACAAATACTGCTGAACAAGGTATCGTATAAATTTAATGATGATTTTAAATTGAACTTTTAATTAAATAACTGTCCTAGAAAGTAGAAACTTATCTTTGGTAAGCCACCTAGCACTAAATGGACTATGAGTGTGCAGCTGTAAATGCCTAATACAAAGTACATGTTTGCACAGGCAAAGTTCACCTTTCTGCAGGTCTTTCTCCTACTGTCTGTTCAAAATGCTTTGTATGAAGGATAATTTTGAAGATGCTTATAAAAAATTCTTATTGGTCTTGGTTCAAATTATTTAATACCCTTTCGACTGTGTCTTTACTGAACTATGTTAAAAGTATTTTGCTGAAATGTTTCTTTATGTTGTCCATTGGGTTTAATAGACGTGCCATTTAATAAGCTCTCTACCTGTAAGGATAGACTATTTGACCTTTGTGACCTGCCAGTGGTAGACATAGTATAAGATTGCTTTGTGAAATAAAGCTGTCGGTAACATCAACAAAATAAAAAATGATCGTATTCCAATACTCTCTGCTGAGTACTATGACAGCACTGAAATATGGAATAAAATTGAAAGTAGATTAGTTTTGGGTCCTAAGTCATGTTTTGACAAGATATAAGAGAGGAGAACATATCTTTGAACTTTTAGTTTTAAAGTTTTTTAATGAAAATATTTATCATTTTGTAAGGTTCCTTCTTTCTTTATCACAACTGGGCTGTATAACCTTAAAACAATCCATTCTCTTATTGTGAGGGGTATAAATACTGTACTATCTTTTATATTAAACATCATAAAGGATACATGCACAGTATGAAATTGCTTGACACTTGCAAGTAAAGGACTGTCATGTTAATAAAAAGCTTATTGGAGAGGTTGAAAAATCAGTCATTAATAAGCCACATATTTTTAAACTATGTAAAGCATGTAAATACTGCAGACAAGAAGGCAGTTTTTGCCATATTTTCTCCTCTCTATTTGAAATGCTTTAGGTTTAAAGCAATAGTGTAAATAAGAATGATCAGATTGTCTTTTCTGTGCTTAGAAAAGAAATTCATTAATATTTGAAGTTACAATGATTAATTAAATCAAATGAAGAGTTCTGGGGCAATGCTGACGTGACAGTGAATGCTAGAATTTATGCGGCTTACTTTCAATCTTTTCTGGGAAGAAAAAAAAAGAAAGCCTCTGAAGCGAGGGGGAAAAATCCCAAATCACCAAAATCTACTTTGTATAATAGCTACATAGTGTGGGAAAAGGAGCGGAAGGTATGTTAAAATGGTGAACATAGTCTTTCTGTCTTCATCTGTATGCATAAGTATAAAGCCAATTAATTTAAACTTCTTAATCTAAGATTAACATCGTTGACTGTTTTCCTTGTTGAATTACTTCAAATTACTTTTTTAAAAACATGTGACAAGCTACTGACTGTTTTTGTTTTTAAACAAATGCCAAATAAAAAAAAATTAAAAAAAAAAAAAAAAGGAAACAAAAGAAAAGCTGGTGTATTATGATTGCAGCATAGAGCAAATTATTTGACATAACTCTTATAAAATGCCTTTTAGTTTGGTTATTCTCATTTGGCTTTTCTGTTCTTCTAAGTGCTCAATTGTTAGTCCAATACAAATTCAGGTTGTTTGTTTGGGTTTTTTTTTTTTTTATACTTTCAAGTTCGTGTAGTGGTTTTTTTATGGCAGATGTTTGTTTTTGAAGCCATAGAAATGAAATATCTTTCCTGGACGAAGTCACAATATTTCTACAAAGGTATTGGTCTTAGTTTAATTTCAGCAAATCAGGATATTCTCTAAACACTGTAGGATATACAATAATTTTTTTATGTTACCTCATAAACAAAAATATTCATATAAAATCAGGGAGCAGCATATAGAAATTCTGTCTTATACAGTGCCTGTAAGAGGATTGTTATGATGGGCTTTTAGCAGAGTTTTATCTTCCTTGGAGCATGATGTAACTCAAAGGTTTAGTAAAATAATTTAAACTGATAACAAAGAAATGTTTTTAGGACCATCCTCAAATTGTACCTCCAGTAGCTTGAAATTAAGAGAAGTAGAAAAGCTTTCTGGAAAATCTACTGGGTCGATATTGGACTGTACTAAATGTTAAATGCGTGTGACTGTATTATGACTTTGTTCCATACCTTTAGTTTTGCCCTTTCAAATGGTGTGAAAGCAAGGTAAATGGTTTATCCTTTGGCCCTGCGTATGGTTTGAGATGCTCTGTTCCTGAGATCATTGGTGGAAATAGTGTTATCTTGCTCTTTGAATGAGGTTAATCCTCATTACTATTAATTTCTGTAATTGTAAGCCAGAGGCTGTGTCCCCAGTAACATCATCTTTGCTTTAGGAACGTTTTGAGGTCTCAGCGCTTCAGGATCATTTTGATGCTGATGGCCAGCGTAGCCCTTGGAAGCCAACCTGGCAACTTGTTATTCCACTAACACCGAGGAGTCACCTGTTGGAAATACCGTGTGCCCCTTTTTCCGTTGCGCATATCTCATCAAGAAAGTGAACTCTTCCTGGCACAGTGAGGTACCATTTCTGTGTGCTGTGTGGCTTGGGTTGTCAGCAGCAGTACATGGCTATGTTGTGAATTCAGCTAAGTCAAAGGAAAAGGTCCCCCTCCTCCCCCCAAATTGTGAATCAATGTGGCAGTATTTCTTGTGGCAGATTTTTTTTGTTTTTAATGTACATATTTTTAAATATAGTACCTATAATGCTATTTTTTTCTGCTCTCATGATTTTCAGAAGCCTGTCCTGTTGGAGGTGAGCAATGAACAGCATAATGATGAGGCACTCAGTTTCATGTCCCAGTTGTTTTCTATAGCTGTTCATTTGCTGTTTCACTTCACCACGTATCTTCTTTATCCTACCCAAACCATTCCTTGCCCAAATTACAGTGATTGATAGAGTTGCACAGAAAACGGGCGAGAGAAAGTGGTGTCTAGCTGCCCACGATTTGCCAGCATTTCTTTTTGATTTGCATTCATCGTCTGGCTGTGCCAGACAGGTTTTTAGTCATTATATTGCTAACCATGTGAGATGGAGGCAGTTTTAGCAATACGAGCTTAGTACAGTGGGCTTCTAGTTACTAATCTGAACCACTTGGAATTCCTGCTTTAGGACAAATGGGCTAATCCTAAATGTTTCTCATGAGTCGATATTTGTCAGTGCTGACAACTATTGTTACAAAGATGATGATCGGAAATTTGTGAAGTTAAACCCAAATTTTTGGAAACCTGTACCTCAATGGATTATTGAAAGCCTGAGAACATTTAAACATGATAGAGGAGGGTTTCTTACCTTTCAATGTGGACAGGAAATTTAGGGTCCTATGCCTACTGGACATGGTACGTTGTTGCTTAAAATTTCTGACTTGTTTAAAAAGCTGTTTAACCACATATCTCTTAATTTATTTGCTTTGCATTGAAATTCATAAAGATTTGAGCAGAGACTCCAGATTCTCCAGCATCGACCTGAATAATTGACTCAAAAATGGAGATGGGAAAAAAATGGCAGGTAAAACTTGGTACTGAGGAAAATTTTGAAATTAGAAAAGGTAGAGGGGAAGACTAGGAAGGAGCAAGAAAGGAGGAGTGGGGTAGCTCAAGAGATGATGGCGTAAGATACATTGTCTCACAGATCTAGGTCACTCATAGAGCTGAATATTACTTGCATGGACAATTCTGGGTGATTTTGAAATAAGTGTCAGTGCAGTCCAAATAGATTTGTAGAAGACAGCTATCTGTCATAGTTTTGCTTGGTCTCGGAAGAAAGCCTGAGGCTGAATAAAGTATGGGTAGATGTAAACTTTTGAGTATGGATCCATTAACAAGATGTTACAGGGAAGCTGCCATTTAATCCATCATACCCTTTCTGAAAAGAAACCAAATTCTTGCCTTTTCAAAATACTAAGTTGCCTGCAAATCAACACTTGAAAACGAAGTTATTCCATGAATCATGCAGTGGGCTCTGATATGGATTACTTGGCTGAAGGTTTTGACTTGCAACGTGCAAAAACCTTTCTTGTAAGTTCACTTCATGTTGCAAGAGAAATTTTAGCTTAGATTGGAGTGTCACGTGGTTGCTCTTTTGAATATACTTACATAAGAGCACAGATTAGAAGTGGTGAACACAGTATAAAACAAATGTAAAAACGTAGTGTAAAATATGTATAAATTACTAGTACGTATATTCCTTTGGAAACTCTTCCAATTTTACTGTGCAGTATGGACTTTCTTTTAGCAATTGATTAGCCTTCCTTTTCTTTCCCTTCCCACCCCATCTGTGATCATTCCCATTCTTTCTGCTTTTACAAAAAGATAATAGTTGAATTTTGCGGATTCAAAGATGCTTTACTACTAATCGCTTGTCCTTGGACTTAAAGCTCAAGTCTTTATAACCTTTGTTCAAATTTCCTCAAAATCTTCAAGCTGCATAAATAGAACTAATTTGAGTAAAAGTATAAACAAAAGCGTTTTTTCATCTGTTTATTATGCAATATACATAGTCATTGGGGTCCAAAAACATGATATCAGAAGTGGTCCCTGTCGTGCTTCAACTTACAATCAGGTTTTCGATACTCCCAGTTTTACCCTGGTTAGAGATGACTTTTTTTCTCTAGCGCTGTTACGTGTGACCAAAAGGTGGCAGCACTATCTCCACTGTCCTTGAGCTGGCTCTTTATATCTTGTCTCTTGTGTTTAGGGGGTGGGGGGGGAAAGGAGGGGGGCGGAATTGTTAAAATGGAGACTGCATTATCGATTACAATAGAAATAGTTTGTTAACATAAGTAATGGTATTATTAAAGAGCTGTGCTTTGCTGCATGCTCTGTGCAAACAGTGACACAGAAGTCATGCTAATGATTTTCAGTGTCACATGCAGGCTCTATACACAAAACTTCAGTGATTGAGCAAATGTCTGATTGTGTAAAACCAAATATTCTCTTACCGGGATCAGGGAGTGGCAGTTGATAACACAAGTCTAAATCAGCTGCATCAGCCCCCGCTGCACTCTGCAAGCTGCGCGCTGCAGCTCCGCTTAACCAGGGGCAGAGCAGACTCTGCACAATCCTTTGCTGGCTGTCTGCCATTCGCTGGAGGTTTTGATTTATAACTTCCAAGGAAGAAAAGAAAAGACTTTACAATGATGGTTTGTCTTCCGTTATTCTGGTAATTATTTTTGTGAGTAGGACGTGCTAGAGAAATGTTCTGCATTTTGACCAAGCCAGATTGCTTTGGAGAACAACCTTTTTAGCAGCTATTACTGCTACATATCACTTTTATGATCACAGTGAAATCATCTGAAATACAACTTATTTGTGTTGTACTGAGGTTTTCTTCTTTTTTGAGGATATATGTTTATTTCTTCCTTTTTTTGCCATATTGAATAAAGTCGATGCTACTGCTTGAAGGCTGCACATTTTTTCCTTTCTTCTCCTTCTGGCAAGTACTTTCCCATCCGCTGTTTCTTGACCTTGCCTGCGTGGTGTTTTTTGGAGGAAGAGGCCTTGATGTTATTCCCTTCATAAGGCCTCACCAACTACTTTTCACCTTTCCATTGGTAATCTGTGGTAGATTAAATGCACCTCATCGTGTATGTAATTCCATTCTAGCAGGCTCCAGATTTTGTTGCGGAGTTAAGCTTGCAAATAGAATGCACATTCTAGTGCTGGGAGAGATCTGTTAGCAGCCTGGATCGCTCTTCCACCGTGTTTCTAATACAAACAAATGCTAAAGGGGCTTGAAAAATGCCCTCTTATTTTCCGAGAGTCACAAGAAAGCGATAATATACTTTGACATTGAGAATCACGGGAAACTCCTTAGCAATGTGAAGCATGCTGCTTTGCCCCATGGATGAATGAGCTGTTCTCCACTGCAGTTCGAGTCCCAATTGACTTGGGGAGAGAGATGGGAGACCATAATGATGAATGAAGCGGAGTATCCCAGATGACAGTGCAGAGCAGTGCTGTTGTGTTGTTCGCTTATAAAGTACTCTAGGTTATTTACTGATTTTTTTTTTTCCCCCCAAGGTTACATTGCTGTACATAACACAGGTCAGATCTGTACAAGAAATACTATAGTCTGAGGTGTTTCTGGTAGTTCTTTTTCTGCCCTTTCATCTCCTCCCTCTCTCCCTTCCTCTTCTTCTCTCCACCCCCTTCCTCTTAGATGTAGGGTTTAGATGATGACAAACTCCATCTATCTGACCAGTGCTGGATCTGCTCGTACAGCTCTGTGTTCTTGCAATGCACTATATAGCAATTGTGTGTCAGCTCTAAGGCAAAGTTTATGATGTTTTTGAAGACTCTGTTAGTTCCTGTCAATGTTAACGTAGAAACAGCAACAGCAGTTCACTACTCTGTGAAGTTAGTTTATGGATCCGGTGGTGCTTGCCAAGATGACTGTAACCCAGAAATGGTGGCATCGTGCACAGGAGAAATCGAAAAGGAGTGGGGTGGATTTTTCAATGATTAAAGACCTGTGATATTGCATGGCTTCATCACTGCTACCATTGTCAGCCTCGAGCAGAGCTGCTCTCTTGTGCCACCAGTTAGCAGTGGGGGAGCTGATTAACACACAAATGCAGCAGGGATAGTGGTTTCAGTGGCACATCTATTTACCTGGACTTGTATCACCCTAATTCTGAAAGGGACTTTTGTTGGATGAATTAAAAAAAAGAAACCAAACCATTAATTTTATGAAGGCTTATGATGTATACCAGCAAGACTGTGTTTTCCTTGTTTGTATTTTGAATGTCACTTTTTTTATTTTCAGCAATCATGACCCTGTGTGTTACTTATGCATTATCCCAGCTGCTGAAAAAACTGAGAAACATGTTGTAATCCTCTCTTTGAATATGTTAATTTTCTTCCTGCCCATAATATGTGAGCTCCTATCAATCATTCATGTGTTTATTTTCACAGTGCTTTGTGGAGGTAGGGAATACTACAGAAGGGCAGATGAAGTACAGGGTCTTTGGGGACTTCTGCGGCATCACATAGGATACTTGTGGTTGGCCCTGGAGTTTCTGACTGCAAGACCTGTGTTCAATAAAACATCTTCTCCAACACAGAACAGAGGTAGAGCACTAAATTTGAAAAAAAAAACCACCAACCCAAAATCCAACTAAATGTGCACCTTGAGTGTTGCATGGAAGCACTGGACATTTGCAATTTGAATAAATAACAAGCAAACAAGACCATGCAGTCTGTGCATGTAACAATAAGCTGTTCTGCATGCAAACAAGTTTTTTTTACAAAACTGTAGTGCTCTTCAAAAACTGCCCTGCGATGTTTTAGTATAGTGCTTTCATAAGAACATGAGGCTTGACCTGTGTGATACTCATCCTCTGTATTCAGAAGAAATGCGACTAAGTGTGGCTAGACTTATTCCAGCAATTTTTGTGCAGAGCAGGTGGATGCAGCACTCTCCCTTTTCTTTTTCTATCTATGAAAGTTGTAAATGCCATTTTTTGTAGTTCCTGGCACAAAATTCTGTGTTATAACAGCTGTTCTTTTTTTCCTGAAAATTACTCTGTAACATGGTACCATTAGGTTGACTTCAAATATTCTGTTGCTCAGGTTTTCTTTGGACTCTCAGGCAAGCATTCTGCCATAGGCATAGTGCTGCTGCAAGACTTGTTTTGGGCTGTATTGCAAGATATATTTCAAGCATTCATTTGTTCTTATTTGTAGTTGAGTTAAGAGCTTTTAGAGACAAGGAGGGATGAGTGGGAGCTGTTCTGCTGCCAGCTTTCTCTTGCTACCATAGGATATTGACTGACCTGCTTTGGGAGTCAGCCTTGGAGATGGTGGTTTGCTTGGATGATTGTTGCTGGTGAGAGGTCACAGTAAGCTATGACCACCTTCCATCATCGAGGCATTGAACCACTGCCACGTGCTGTGCTGAGAGAAAGCCAGTGTCCAGTCAGTATGGCTGAAGTGTGATGTGGCTAAATTTTGGCCATTTAATGATTACTGTGGATAAAATTCTGTAGCCCTTAATTAAATAAAACTCTGCAACCTTTAGTGGGTAATTCGCTTTCCTTGTTTTAGGATGGTGAGATTCTGCTCCAAAACTCTTCTTTGTGCATTTACTTTATTGAACTTGTAATTGATATTACTGAAGTTTCTTGATTCTTCTAGGCTTTGGTCTGAGGTAAATGAAATGATCACAAAGTAGTATGAAATATTTTAGGGGGCTTGTAGAATTCAATTTTGCTGTTTATTTCATAGGTGAAGGTGGAATGAAAGCTTCATCTGCAGGAGGAAATAACAAGCCTTGTGATGAAAGCAATGCTCTAAGATTTTGGACATCTGTTTGATACTTGGTTTTACCACAGACTTCTTCAATAAGCCAGAAGTCCTCCTGTGCCTTAGCATGTCACCTGCAGAATGGGAATGGCAAGGGACAGTATTTTCCTGTCTTCAAATAGGTATTGTACATATCCTTCCAAAATGTATCTGAGGACAAAGGTAGGAAGAGGATGGCGGTATTTATATAGCATGGTAACAGGGATCTTTTAAATACCTAGTGTCATTATTTAAATGTATTTACATTGCTATGTAAAGTTTTCTTCACAGCATTGCTAAAGAGCAGCTTCTTTACAGTACAGCTGAAGTAGAGGGCTGCTGGGTATCCTGGTTCACTTCGTACCTGAGATCTGCTAGTCCCTGCATCAGGGAGAGGGGAAAAAAGTGTTGTGGGTTTAGAAGGACAAGCTATGGCAGTGTAACTGCAATTCCTGCTTGTCTTGCCTGTTGCAGGATAGCCCCACTGTGGGGCTAGTTTGTGTGGTTGGAGGTGTGGTAGCGGTTTGTACCAAGATTCAGTATGGTGCTGATAATGCTTTATTGCTGTAATCCTTGTGTTGCAAGTTTCAAGGAGATTAGCAAAAGCTCGTATCTCTGGTGAAGAGGAATCTCTGAATAAACTATTTTTTCATGCGTGGTAATGAAACTCTTCTTTCCCAGAGGACCGTACCATTTCTCTTCTGAAATCCGTAATTATGTGACATTTTGATAGGGAACTCTTACTTTGGTTAAATTGCAGACTTACCCTTTCTGAGGGGCATCATGTCCTATTTTAGGATTTTTTCTTTTTGGAAGCCAGTTCTTAGCTTTGTCATCTGGTCTATTGTGCAGACTTCACTCATACAAACTCCTGCTGCCCTAGTGTTCCCCAAACAAGGGCAAGCTCTTATCTGCAGAGATACTTTACCTATCTTTGCTAATACTCTGGAAACACTGACAGTCAGACTCCTTTGGAGTAGGGCAGAGCCAAAAGCATTTCCTTCTAAACCTCTCTTTCTCTGCTGAGCAAGCATTTATTTTATATGGTTATAATAAAATGGAAAATCTATATTAGTATGTATGTAATACCACTAAAATTTATGAGTATACAGGGCTGGTGACACTTCTTGCTATCTTTTCGAGTCTGTTCCTCATCCTGTACTGAGTGGGAAATGGAATGTAATATCGAAATGGCCCTCTGTGTTTCTTCCAAAAATACAACAAAAATAATCATGGTATTGGCTCAAAAATAATACAATTTTATTTTTAAGCTATAAAATAGTATTCAGATTCTTTGGACTTGTTGTCAGGGATTGGAACCTGCATGATACACTTAGATTGTTTCCAATCTTTTTTCTCTTGTTGTGAACTTTATTTTTATTTTATTTTTTAAATTGGGATCCTTCTGTAATTATGTCTCTCCATGAGGCTAATGTTAAAGTGAAACATGAAATATCTTGCAGCTTGCAGTAATATGCTTAGAACTGGCAATAGTTGGAGGTGGAACTGGATTTGTAACTTGCTGTAGAAAGCAAGCCCACTATGTGATGCTAAACAAGAATGAACTGATACCTCTCCATATCTTTTATCTGAATTGTTTACAGGCTCACTGTAGTGGTATCCCAACCCCTGCAGAAAAAAACCCACAACCCTAGAGATCAGGTTCTCAGTCTGCGAACATCCTTCTGCCGTTGTTGAGTGTACTTGAGAGTGTGCTGGCTGGCTGACAAGTAGGAGAAGAGCCGTGAGGGCCACGCATCTTCCTCTGAATCAAGTGTCAGAGGTGGTTAAGAGATACTGACTTGCCAGCTCTAACAGTCCCTTGTGTGTTTTGGGGAAAAGCAGGGGATAGGTTACCAGCATGAGTTGTGGGTGGGTTTTTTTTTTTTTTTTTCTTTCTTCCTTCCTTTTCTTTGCTAACTGATCTGCCCTTTTCTTGGTGCTGCCGGGAGGGTTTGTATTGACCTCTGCCCGTGATCCCCTCCCCAGCCACGTACTGTGTGCCCTGGCTGCAGTAACCAGCTATAGGGCAGAGGGTAGGACCGCTTGTTTGCCCTGCCTTCATCTGATTGTGGAGCCGCTGATTGTCCCCTGTGCTCTTGCCTGCCTTTAAGCCTGGTTGAGGCAGCACAGACTTCTCCTCTGGTCTGAAGTCCCTGTAATGTTGTCCGTGAATTCCGAGTGCAAAGGCTTTAATAGCTTTGCAGTAACGTGAGGTACAAATGCAGTGTCTGTTGCATTGCAGAATCCCTGACAGCAATACCCGGACTGGGAATTGTAATTGAGGTCCTGTAGCGGTAGCAAGTTTCTGGATCATGTCATGCTGGGGTAATAGACTGATTCTGCAGCCCAAAGGGAGCAAACTCTGGAGGAAGGGGTTCCAGATGGCTGAACATGGTTCATTTGACTCAGTTTGTTGGAATTGCAGTGAGCAAATGACTGAACTCTACTTTAATAAAGCGTTGTGGATACCAGAACAAAGGACTTGAGGAGAGTATAAGGTATGACAAGACAGTTGAGCCAGGCTACTTAGCTGCTTATAGCCCCCAGGAGTAATTACTTATTTTGCTGTGTCGGAAGGTATATCACTTACACATTTATCAGGTGCTTATGCTTCAAATAAGGAAATCAGATAGAAGGTTCAAATATATTCCTTTGCTGGTGGGAAGTTATTTTAAAATATGCAGTTGCAATAATCTCTCTATATGTATTCAGATTTCAAATAATGACTCTATCCCTCAGGTTGAGTGACTGATCTTCATTTTCACTTTGAAAATGGAGATCAACCAGGCAATTTAAAACGTGTTCCTTTCTTGCAGGTCCTGATTCTGCAATCCTTACATGGAACAGTATTTACCTGAATGAATAGTACCATTGTACTTATTTGCAGGAATAATTGCTCTTTGGTTTAGTAAGGGTGAGAAAGTTGATCTTTAATTTGCAACAGCTAGGACATATGCTAGTGATTTTCCCTTTGCTGCATATAAACAAAGAGTCAGCACATAAGTATACAGATAGTTTAAGGTTTTTCTGTGTTGATATCTTCTGTTTGGTGCTGTGGTATTAAAGGAAAAAATGTTCTTAGGACAGCATTTCCATCATATGAGAAAGTTTGTCTGGACTTGTTAAAATAGGGATATATTTCTCTCTTCTTTAAAGAAGCAAGCATCAATGTCTGAGAAGTTTCTGACACTTGAAACTGCTTCTCATCTTGGGGAAAAAGAAATGGGAAGTAGTAAATACAGATTTAAAAGTAAAAATGTTGATAAAAGTTTAGAATTAAATACTTGCTTTTGAAGAAATAGTGAAGTCAAGGTTTTTCATGGAGATTTTGCAGTGACCATACTTGAGCGTACATGTTGTGAGATAGTCATACTCCTTTACCATGCCGCTCAGCTATATCTGTTTGGTTTATTCAGATCAGTGGGCACGTTCTTTACAGTCACTCATTCCTCTCCATCTTTCTTGAAAATATCAGGTAACGGAGGGGGGGTGCTTTTTGATGTAATATACTGTGATTGTTTGCTGAAGCAACTCAAAAGTGATCACATGTATAACTTTTAGAGAAGGCAAATCACTATGCAGCCCTGTTTGTGATGGAGAATGGTAAGCAGTTAGTCATCTGCCAAGGCTTTAATAAGGTGTTTTAGTTCTACATGTAATCACTGCAGCCAGTAATATGCTATTTGCTAATTGTTGTAAAAAAAAAAAAAAAGGCAAATGAATGCTATTCAAATTAATACTAAAATATTCAATTTTTTATATTAAAAAAAAAACCAAACCCAAAACAAAAAACCAACAGCTGACTGGTAAATGTCAAAAAATATTCATTCTTTCACAACACAGTTTCAGTTTCCTCAGCCAGCTTACACAATTTTTCCATTGCCTCTAAGAAGAAACTTCTGCCTCTGAAGAAGTCATGAGATGGGAAAATGCAGGGGTTTATTCACATTGGGTAAAACCAGAGTAAATTAAAGAAACGGGATCACTGAGGCTGCAAGAATTCCTATTGACAATTGAATAAATGACAAAGAAAACTAAGTGTCAAGCCTTTTGCCATCATGATGAGCAAAGAGGGCTTTTCTTTTCAACAGAAAGAAATATTTATTCTTGACTTCTGGTTTTCTGTTCTTACTTATGGAAGAATAGGGCTTAGTGGGGAACAACACCGTGTTGAACTTAGGAGTTCTTGCTGTTGGGTGCTCAGGACAGAGAGAGCTAACTAAAAATGTTGAGTACTTCTATTAAGAAAATGCACTTTTTTTT
>VYXH01006609.1:444842-469415 GCA_013397275.1 Burhinus bistriatus
TTTTTAGTGTTTGTTTAATTTTATATAATATTTCATTTTTAAAATTGAGATTATTTCCTTGTAGGTATTAGAGCATTTGGAGAGATTGGAATACAATGCCATACTCGTGACATCATAGTAAACTGTAATCTGTTCACCTGTTTAAAAATGCTGTGCTGTTGAGTGGTGTTAGACCCCCTGACACCGCAGCAGTTTAGCTGCCGGCAGTGTGTTGCGTAGTGATGACAGCTCTTGTTCCCCTGCACGTCTTGCTCTCCAAATATGGACAAAGGTGATGTTCATGTTGAGCCTGCATCCCAACCTTTACCAGGCTTGAGATCGCTTGTTATGTTTGAGGGAAAAGGTGCCATTTAGCTCCAGGGGTAGAGTCGCTGCTTATGCTTTGTGTTCCTCAAGAGCTGCTCCTTCTCCCTGTACTCTCTTGGGAGCACCCATGAAGGACTAAGCATGAAGCAGCTACAGCATCCCAAATACCATGCTGGGAACTATTTGGGCTCCTGCTTGCTTGGGAGGAGGAACCTGCTAAACCCCTGCCTGAAGGGACCAGGGAATTTCAGCTGTTTTCCAGTCATCCCAACCACATCCTCTGAAAAATCTGTTACTTATGCATGCACATGTAATGCTTTGGGACAATGAATGTGTCTTGAAACTTAGACTGTAGAGAGTGTTCACTTGGGTTATCTTTTGCAATTACAGGGAAAACATGTTTTTGATTCTTAATTCAATCAAGTTAATATTACACAACTCTTAAACAGAATTCTTTGAGGCATGTTTAAAGCTATATTATCTTACTGTGCTTTCATATGGGAGGAACCTTAGCAACAGTGTAATATAATTTCAAATTCAGATTGTTCCTTAAGAGACTTTCAATTCTAGTGCACTGACTTGGCTCCAGGCAGCCTTTTGCCGGTGAGAATCCAGGATAAATACATAGGGAACACTGAGGGATGGTGAACACTAAGGCTTTGAAAAAGAAGCACAATCCTCTAGCTATGAAAGTATTAAATAAATCTCTGTGACATTTCTAGTAAGTGGACTTTCTTGTGCATTAAACTGGTTTGTAGGAATAGAGGTACGTTTTCTTGTCCATGTCTGCTCCCTTCCTTCTGCTGAGACAGTGGTGTACCTGTTACGATGGGAACATTTATTCAGCTGGACTGAAACCATCAATTCATTTTTGCAGAGGTCACCAAAAATCCATCAGGTGGTAATGACACTCAGTCACTACTGATGTGGGCTGGATGTGAGCCAGTGATCTAGAGGAGAAAGGCAGTCTAACCCATTACCAATCCCCTGGAGCCATTGTGTCCCCTACTTTTTGCTCATCTTTCTGCTTCTACAGCTCTCATAGGTTAATCTTTCTTCTTCTATGTCTAATGTGATAATCTTTCTTCTCTTACATATCTGCTTTTGACTTTCATGACAGTGTGGCTGACAAACATCCTCAGCACTTCTCCTTCTGATGCAGAAGATATTCGTAGTGCAATGGTCAATAGGGATTATTAAAAAAAGAAGGGGGGGGGGGGAAAAAAGGTTAAAAAAAAAAAAAGGTGAAAAAAAAAAGCCCACTAGACAAAGAGAACTCTTTATTTTACACTTTTACACTAAGGAATAACTCAATGTTTTTAAATTTGCATCTTCTAATAAGAATATGGATATGAAGGCCTGTGGCCTGTATACTGTGCCTGTGGTACAGTGTCCAGAGCTATATTCCTGTAATTTGAGGTACCCCGTAGTAGGGATGCAAAAATACCCACCTCAGCTACTAGAGATGAGTACCTTGGCAGTTTGTGCTTTTTGGGCTCTAGTGTTCCTGGCAGTGATGTGGAAATGTCCCGAGTCGTCTGAGTGCTGAGAATTGTCCCACTGGACTAAATAACAGCACTCTGCCCTGCTGGGGATCAGGTTATGTTAACTCAGGTGCAACGGTGTGCTCAGGTGGCTATACGGCTTCTGATGGTTGTGTTGGATAGCGCTTTAGGATATGGCTGAAAGTCTGTGTGTCTATGGGCCAGGTGATAAGAATCTAGACTTAGATTCGGACATGGATACTGGTGAGGATTTGCCTGGATCATGTTAATTTTGTGGGACTAAAACCCAAGAATTCATCCTGATTTTTTTTTTTTTTTTTAAATTGTTCCTCTTTACTGCTAAACTGTATAAATGCATCCACAAGAGTATTTCTAAGAAAAATTGCAAGTGGGGCTATAAGCTGTTGAGTCACATAAGTACGTATTCATTCTTGAAAAGGGTTTGCAGTGATCCTGAGAATACTTTTTTGCTGCTGGAGTGTACCTAGTTAGAGGGAGAAAATACCCTGTGACAAATTAATAACTTGCAGGAGCTGCTGTGAATACTTTGGGAGGAGTATGTGTGCCGAGATGCTTTTCCCTAACAAATCAAAGTCTACTTTTATATTCTTTGTCAACATAAAAAACCCCTTTGTTACATGAATTAAGTCTTGCTGTATCACCTAGAATTGAAATGGGTCCTTTGGCCTTTATTGTGTATGTCATGGTTTGGGCCAGATTGGCCCAATCTGGTGCAACGACAGATGCTCGCTCTCTCTTGCTCTGCTCCCAAAGGGAGGCGAGAGAGAGAGAGAAAAAGAGAGACTTAAGAGTTTAGAAGGAGCTAAACTACTTTAATGAAATATTAATAATAAAATAATATAAAGAAAATAATGAAATATATATATACAAAACCACATGAAGCTCCCACGATGACAATCACGTCACCAGCGGGCGCTGGGGAAGTCCCAGACTGGACTCGGTGACGGATGGGAACTGGATTCCGGATCTGGATTCAGGATCAGGATCAAAGGCAGACACAGAGACAGAGTCCTCCTCTGACGCCGGCCATTGAAGAAAGAAAGAGACCTGACCCTTTGCTCAGCTTTTATACTGAGCATGAGGCAGATGGGATGGAATACCCTGTTGGTCAGTTTTGGGTCACCTGTCCTGTCCGCTCCTCCCCGCAGGTGTGACCCCTCTACGCTTTTCCGCTTCCGACCCTCCAACGGGGCAAGTAACAAAGTTGGCTGGCCTTGGGTGTTATAGCAATAAGGATAAGCAGGAGCCTCTCTGCATACCGTTCCTTGGCATCAACTATAAACATGGGTCTTCTCAGTCTGAGAGCGAACAGTTTTCTGCACCACATGCTGTTAATTTCAGAAGTTAGAAGAGGCCTAGCTAAAAAGTAAAGTTACTGAACAAAATTGGTCCTGTTTTACCTCAAACCAGGACAGTGTAGTATTCCGATGAAGTGAGAGTTATTATAGGAACATCTCCCCTTGCATCCTGTGCCGCTTTCCTCCCCTCCTCCCCTTCCAAATTAAAGAAACCAGGGCCTACTGTTTCTATTTAACAGAAATTGTTTTAAATTAGCCTGGAGGTGTGGTTACTCCTGTAATCCAGTGCCTGTAAACATACGATCCTGCCAATAGAACAGTGTAGGGTATTTTAAGCTGATATGAAGTGGACCTATGCCAAGAATCTTTTTGTAGGAATAATTAAGTCTATTTTTCAATGTCATGCTTGGCTCTGTGCAGCCTCAGTTATAAAATAATCCTGAAAATAATCTTGAACCTTCTGTGAGGAAGTTGGAAGTGTTGAAAATTATACTGCAGCAAACACAGCAAGCCTTCTCTCACTGTTATTGGAAATTTCCTTTAATTTATGTATATGAAATCTGAAATTACTGTAAATGAATTGGTGCAAAGCTAATATTGTCACCACTTCCCTTTTGCATTTAATTCTATCATGTATCTTTTCAGGAACAGTTTGCACTTATCTGTGGAGCTTTAAATACTGCCTTAGCAAATAAACATTTCATTTCAGTAAACAGTCCCCAGAAATAGATTTTTACCGCAAGTAGTTTGTTTTTAATAACACATGCTGGCTCTTGGAGTTAGATTCCTAAAGGGACCATAAAATGCATTTCTATCGCAGCATCTGACTTCCCTTCTTTGTCAACCTTTTAACAGATGTGTTGGGTTCCCTGTAGTTACAGGTCAGCTTTGATTATTAAAAACAAAATAAAAACAAACCAAAAGAAAAAAAAATCCAAAACATGAGGGGCGGGAATGGGAGGAGTGCACATGTACTGAGATAGGTATTCAAATTCTAAATTGAAAATTCTGGGTCCAAAGCAATTTTTTTTCAAGTGAAAAATGCTGACTTCTAAGTAACTAATTTCAGACTCTGAGTGTGGTGTGAAGGTTGCTGTTAGGAAGTCAGCATTATGATTCTTTATGGTGTCTTTTTTTAGTCAAAGGGCAGTTTTCGCTGCCATTTTAAGGTTGCCAGTATTTTTCAGGAACGAACCTAATTTCTGAAAGAAAAACTGATTTCAAAGTGTTTGCTTTTTGTGCATTTGGTGTTTCAGACTTCTTTTAGGGTTGGGCTGTGTATGAGCTAATCATTTTACTGATTTGTATAGGGTATGGAGGTGCTGACACAGGAGTTATGTGGTGTGGACAGGGAGGAGCCTGCTGAGTTCAAGCAGGACGAGGTGCTACCCACCAGGAACGTCCGCCACACACCAGAGGAGCCCGAGGGCCCAGAACCAAAGTCCATTTGAGGTTGTGGAAAAATATCTCCCCTTAGTTCAATGGTCTTTGTGTCACGCTGTGGATTTTGAGCCACAAGAAGGCTGCGCAGAAGCTAAGGTCTTCTGGCAAAATTGGAACTCAGTGAAGTTATCTGAGACTTGAGCCCAGAGCTTGGAACAGTGGCCTTTCTTACCACAACTGTATTCTGGGGATGCAGGTAATTTTGCACCCAAATCCAGCGATATGTTTAATCTGTGTAATTTAGATTTTATATTTTCTGAGAGCTGGACAAGGTAGACTAATAATCATAGTTTTATTAAAAAAACCCCAAATGTCCATTTTTCCCCCGCTGTTTGTTTTGGCAGAAATACATTCGATTCAGTGATACATTGCATTCAGGGCTGATACGTGGTGAACAACTGTGAGCACTAGTGCTTGTATGCTGGGAATCTAAAGATATAAAAAGAGTTTCTGGATTGGGCTAATCTAGTTGTAAAGTATTTACACCAGTATAGTTAAAAACGGAACTTGGTCCATTAATATTTTATGTTTCTCCCCTCCCTTCTTTTTTTATATCTTTGGTAGCATGCCATATGCAATGTTTGCTACACATTTATAGTGGATGATACTCAGATCTCCTTTAAAGTAGTGTAAAACAAAACATGATTTGCCTGGGAGAGGTATCAGTATATTCAAATCAGGTTATGCAGCAGAAAGCTCTCCTACAACTTGTACTTTTTTACATACGTATTCTTGGAAAACACCTAGGCCTGTCATTAGTTTTCTTGCAGAAATTTTAGCTGTGAGATTTTTGTGAACGAAAGGGAAAAAAATCAATTCTCTGTGGATTCATAGTGCTTGTATATGAGGATTAGGCTAATGCAGATTCACAGGCAAAAATCAATATAGATTTCAGAAATCCCTTCTGCTAACGATGGAACTGATCATGCAGTTCACAGACTTAATTATGTATCTTCTTTATGAGACAATAGTAATATCTCTTCACATGGACATACAAGTTGAATTTAACCTTCACCCTATACTAATTTTTTTTTTTTTCCTGGGAAAATATAAGTAAAGTACTAAACATTACTTGCCTGGCAAAGGAGTAATAAAAATGATAGACCATTTTATAATTTGTTCAAAATAATCATGCTGTAAGGAATAGTTTAACTTCTCCTATGTCCCGTCTTCCAAAATAACAAATATAAAAAGTATTTCCAAAATAGTGTTGTCTGCAGAAGTTGCAGCGTTAGACAGAGGTTTACATTGGTTAGAATGGTTATCACTCAGATTTTATGCTTTTATGTAGTAATATTGCAGAGACCTTGTAATATGAGGGTAATAAACATTTCTCAAGAGGAACAAAGGACCTATTTCTTTTAAAGAGCTGTATGTTTCACTTGAAATCACTGAAATCACCCACCTTATTCTGATAGAGCTGAAACGCAGTGAAACCACTAGTGGGGTTTTGTGCCTGCAGGTTGTAGAGCAGTGCTCCAGGGTGGAATTGTCTGAAGGCACACAGGATGGAGGGGTGATACACACCTCAGTAAAATTTCTGTTCACCGTAGACATATTGGTGGTTGTAACAGATGGGGCAGTCCTTGCGAGCTCTTGCACTGCCTGCCACGCTTCATTTTGAGACATCCCAGCCCTGTTGGTGTTCGGCAGATTTCTTTCCCTGGAAAGGGTTTTCCTTCCTTCTTCCAGTTTCTCAGTGAGTAATCTGTCCTGAGTTCCACTGCATATTCTGTTGAATATCAAATAATGTATTGACTCCAATTTCTGCCTTCCCACCCCTTTCATCTCTCTCTCTTTCATCTCTTGTCCACCCATCGTGGTAACAATTACTTCAGTTGTTTCTGCAATGGTATGTGGTTCTGCATTAAGGAGAAACTCTTCCTGTGGTCTCGAACAAGGAGGATGTATTTGAAACCAGTGTCTCTCGTGATGCTCACATAATAAACTGAGAGTTTTTGTTACCAGCTTCTCTCCTGTGATGCACCTGGAAAAGATAGAAATAGTTTTATTTGGTACTCTGAGGGACAAGTAAGGTTGCCAACAAATGTACATCAAAGAAATGGCAGATGAAGTTGTCAAGCCACTATCCATCATATTTGAGAAGTCATGGCAGTCTGGTGAAGGTTTCTGCTGACTGGAAAAGGGGAAACGTAACCACCATTTTTAAAAGGGGGAAAAAAGAAGACCCAGGGCACTACAGGCTGGTCAGTCTCACCTCTGTGCCCAGCAAGATCATGGAGCAGATCCTCCTGGAAACTCTGCTAAGGCACATGGAAAATAAGGAGGTGATCGGTGGCAACCAACATGGTTTTGCTAAGGGTAAATCGTGCCTGACAAATTTGGTGGTCCTCTACAAAGAGGTTACAGCATTGGTGGATAAGGGGAGGGCAACAGATGTCATCTACCTGGATTTGTGCAAGGCATTTGACACTGTCTCGCATGACATCCTGGAGAGACTTGGGTTTGACCAATGGACCACCCAGTGGATGAGGAACTGACTGGATGGTCACACTCGAAGAGTTGGGGTCAATGGCTCGATGTCCAATTAGTGAGCAGTGATGAGTGGTGTTCTTCAGGGGTCGGTACTGAAACTGATACTATTTAACATCTTTGTTGGTGACATGTATGTTGGAATTGAGTGCACCCTCAGCAAGTTTACCAACGACACCAAGCTGTGTGGAGTGGTTGACATGCTGGAGGGAAGGGATGCCATCCAGTGGGACCTGGACAGGCTTGAGCAGTGAGCCCGTGCCAACCTCATGAAGTTCGACAAGGCCAAGTGCAAGGTCCTGCATGTGGGTCAGGGCAATCCCAAGCACAAATACAGCCTGGGTGGAGAATGGATCAAAAGCAGCCCTGAGCAGAGGGACTTGGGGGTGTTGGTGGATGAGAAGCTAAACATGAGCCAGCAATGTGTGCTTGCAGCCCAGAAGGCCAACCGCATCCTGGGCTGCATCAAAAGAAGCGTGGCCAGGAGGTTGAGGGAGGTGATTCTGCTGCTCTACTCTGCTCTCGTGAGACCCCACCTGGAATACTGTGTCCAGCTCTGGACCCCCCAAAATAAGAAGGACATGGACCTGTTGGAGTCAGTCCAGAGGAGGGCCACGAAGATGATCTGAGGGCTAGAGCACCTCTGCTATGAGGACAGGCTGAGAGAGTTGGGGTTGTTCAGCCCAGAGAAGAGAAGGCTCTGGGGAGACATCATAGCAGCCTTCCAGTACTTAAGGGGGCCTACAGGAAAGATGGGGAGGGACTTTTTACAAGGGCATGTAGTGATAGGACGAAGGGTTATGGTTTTAAACTGAAAGAGGGTAGATTTAGATTAGATCTCAGGAAGAAATTCTTTACTGTGAGGCACTGGACCAGGTTGCCCAGGGAAGCTGTGGAGGCCCCATCCCTGGAAGGGATCCTGGTCTACTGGGACGTGTCCTTGCCCATGACAGGGGGGCTGGAATGAGATGAATTTTAAGGTCCCTTCCAACCTAAACCATTCTATGATTCTGTGAAACAAATTTTGCCACCTATTAATGATATTTTTGTATATTTTTTTAAAATGAAAAAATTATGTGAAAAGAAACACTTGATTAGTTTGTGTTGCTGAGCTGGAGATGCATCCATTCTTTGTTGCTTCTAGGATAATGCAGCATATGGTGGTTATTGCTGGATTAAAGGAAAAGGCCCAATTTTAATTCCAGCTGTGATCATGTCATTTTTTTGTGACTTGCAAAGGCTGATGAGGAATGGATTTAGAATATGGGATTTGAATTTTGTGACCTTGATATTCTCATAAAAGGGAGCTTTAAATTGTCAGTTCTTTAAAGATTGTGTGAATGTGCTGGATCTGTAATGTTAATGGCAGTTGGGCACAGCTGGTGTTGGTTAGGATCATCTTCTCGAGGACACTCCACCATGTGACTGCAGAACAGAGAGAAATATAATTTGTTAGGTGTTTAGAGTAGTTGAAATTAACCAGTTAGGCCTGAAATTGTAATTTTTGAGATGTAATTTGTTTATAACATAGAATGTGCAAAAGATGTTTTAGCTCATGATTAAGAACTAAAATGAGGAGGGAAACCCTAGAGATGATGATAATTAAGCTCACATGGAAGAAAACTGTGTCCATGGAAGACATTTAGAGGTTTACAGCCTTTTCAAAATTGTAGTTTGATCTTGCCTTCTATCCTGCCATGGAGTGGCTGAAGTTCTAGTGTTCAGAGGGAGATTTTGCTGTTTCAGAGAATTTTGTTCTTTCCAGTATTATGCTGAAGTAATATAGGAGGGGATTTACAGGGACAATAAAATTCATGGATGGGAGCTTCCGTGCACTTTCAAGTATACTTGGCGTTGTCCAAAAGAGTAAATAAAATGTCTTGCCTTTATGAATGTTTCCAGATAATTCTCCCAGTTCCTTCCTACACCTTTCAAACAAACATCCCACTTTGGTAGTTGATTTTGCTTCTTTTCTTCCAGATTTTTCCATGGTGAATAGTCAAAGTCTTTCTCTCTTCACCACAATCAAATTTTCCCTGAATATGGTCACTAACAGATTCTTCAAGGCAGAATCTGCCTGGTCTGTTCTTTTTGTACAAGCAGTATTCTCCTGCTTTTTAAACTTTCGCTCTTGGGCTTCCAGGGTTCAATCAATGCTTTTCTGTTGCTCTTTGCACATTTTCCTTCCTTTTCCCTGTTACTCGTTCCTGTTCAGTCTTCTCTGCAATAATTCTTCCAAATTGTCATGCCTTCTTTCTGTATTTTCTTTGTGACTGGATTCTGCGTTTAAAGCTTCGAACAGTATTTTCATATTGATGACATCCAGATTCCCTCTGAAATCTTTTCACATCTCTCTGGCTTTTTCATTCCTTCTTCTGCGATCACTGTTTGTTAACATCACCATTCTCAATACTGATTGCTAAAGCATTGAGCTCGACTCTTGAGCCTTTCCTCCTTTATCTTGAGAGACAAATCTTGTTGGTTCTTCCTGTGTATACTGTTTGTTTACATTCCTGCAATAAAATGCCTGTCTTGTAGCTAGTTTTCTTAACTGATACCATTTCTTCCATCTCCTTTTTTCTCTCTGCAGTCCTGCTCAAGCCTATGCAAAATCTTGCTTTCTTATTCTGTACCTCAAGATACACCAAAGCCTGTCTGATTCTTTCCAACTTCCTTATCAGTGGCATGGCTATTGTCCTTTGCCTTGTCTGCTGTTGTCCAAAAGCCCCGTTTTTGATTCATCTGCCTGCTATATTTATTTCCTTGTTTACTTCTTCTGTCCCCTTGGGGCATCTTCTCTTCTGCTGTTGCATGCCCCATGGTGGCTAGACCAAAAGGTCTATACAGTATTTAAAACAAAAAAGACGGGGGGGGGGGGGAGGGTTTCATNAAATAACATGAAACTTAATGACTTTGGGGGGGGGGGGGAAGGTTTCATTAGTTCAAAAGAGGAGAACCTGGTTTATCGTTCTAAGTAGTGGGTTATCTGTGCAATTCAAGAACTTGAACATACAATTTTCCTCCTTTGTAACTTGTTATTGGAAAGTGATGAGGTGACACTTAAGGATTCTTATGAATAATAATTCACATTTAGGAATAATTTAAACTCCAGCTTTTTTAGAAAAAAGATTATTCTGAATTGATGTTAAGGAATCAATGAATAGAACGCAGAATGTTTAATAAGTTTGCTGGAGGTCTGCAGTGTTGGGACGTCTTCCCAATGATTTAAAATGCATTTCATGTTGATTTTCCAAGGTTTAAGGGTATTTATACGTGAAATGAAGAGCCTTTTCAATGCTTATTCCTCATACTTGGCATCTCCTTACTGCTGTTATAATGTCATCTATTTAGACTGAATACAAATAAAACAAAAGCAAAACTCATGTTTTGGTTCCAAATGCCTCAGTGGCATACTAGCAGTATGTGCTTGCTAGTTTGGAATTCAAAGTAGGATGAGTTTTGTGGTTGGTATTTATGGTAGAACATTTTCCTCTCCAATAGTTGTTAGTATTATCCTGTAGTGAGTGGAGTCCCTGCTAGTTTATGTTGACTGCTAAAGGATGTGAAAACTCAGTGGGCTCTCATTCACAGGAGAGTTTTGCCATGTGTTAATTATTTTTGAATCATGGTTAAGTTAGATGCTCCCCACCCCCCCTTTTTCCCATGTGGATGCAGTCCTATGAAGGGTAGAAACACATAGTGTATCAGCTTTCACTTAAGAAATGCCAAAGCACTTAGAACTGCTTTGTTTGGAGAGCTGGGGCTTTAAGAAGAAATACAAAGCTATTATGAGTTGAAAGTGAAATTCTGAAATTATGCAATGTGATAGCTTCCATGTGAGACCATATACGTTTTTGTATGTTCAGGAATAATATAATATAATAATATATAATAATAATATAATAATATAAGTGTATACTAGTGCAAATGTTGAAACACTGTGTTACCTTCTAGCATGTGTATTGCCTGGCTACCCTGCCCTTCATTTAATTTCTAAATCTGCCTGTTTATTTTGCATTTCCCTTAAATTTTATGGGCTTGTGAAGGTGAGAACACTAGAATATTATGTATTAAAAGTAACTGACCAAAAGTGCTTTCTTAGGATACTTACGGAAAATTAAGCTGGTTATATTTACTTTCATGTATTACATTTTTCATGTGTTCGTATCATACAGTTTTCCATACAGAATGTTTTCTGGATAAGGAGTGTAAAAATCTGCCAAAAATGTATTTGCGTGTGCACACATATGCATGTATAGTCATAACTGCCCAGATAGCCCCTGTGTTAAATGTCTTCTCATCACACCATTTGAGGCAGGCTTTTAATGATAATCTTTTACAATTATAATCCCTTACAATGAGGACAAAGTTATTCAGTTTCAGGAGGATAAAATAGATGAATTTGAGTGAAATTCCCATGAGAAGGCAGTCCGTATGCTTTCTGACAGGCCTCAGCGCCTCTAAGGAAAAAGAGCAGCTACTAGTGTGCATAAGCAGAGTACTTTGCTTTTTTCTCCTCCATAATTTCTAATTTCTTTATTTTTCCTCATTAAATGCACTAAATAATTTCTCATTTCTCCTCACGCTAAAAATAATAGCCAATCTAAACTTCCCCTGGCACAACTTGAGGCCATTTCCTCTCATTCTGTCGCTTGTTACTTGGGAGAAGAGACTGACTCCCACCTCCCTACAACCTCCTTTCAGGTAGTTGTAGAGTGATACGGTCTCCCCTCAGCCGCTCCTCATAAGACTTGTGCTCTAGACCCTTCCCCAGCTTCGTTGCGTTCTTTGGATATGCTTCAGCACCTCCATGTCTTTCTTGTAGTGAGAGACCCAAAGCTGAACACAGTACTCGAGGTGCAGCCTCACCAGTGCCAAGTACAGGGAGACGATCACTTCCCAAGTCCTGCTGGCCACACTATTTCTAATACAAGGCAGGATGATATCTGCCTTCTTGGCCACCTGGGCAATGTCCAGTAGCTGTCATCCTGCATCATCTACAGTCACTGCTTTGACTCTGATCCCCGTTCAACCTCCTTGCTTATGATGAAACGTGGAAAGGGGGAGCCTGCTCTGTAAAAATCATAAAGGGGAAGCAAATCTGTTCTTTCCATGGCCTTGTTGAGAAAGAGACAGGATGGGGAGGGGGGGAAAGGCAAGGAGACAGCAAACAGGTACATGAAAAGCTCTGCCCACAGGAGCTTGGTGAGGAGAGGGGCATGATGGCACCCATCTGCCCGAAGAGGGGTCGAGCGCTGCGGTAGCAGGGCTTCCACTTCTTCCCAGTTTTGCCTGTACTGCTAATACTGATGGTGTGAGCAAAAGCTGCAGGTATTGGGATGAAGCATCACCCCTTGCTTTTGACAGTCACACCAAGCACAATGTTTTTGTCTCTAGCCTGATGAGACTAGAGTATCTGACCAGAGACTCTGGAGTATCTGACCAGAGGAGGTAGTGGAGATCAGAGCCAAACCCTACACTATTCGGTCAGTGTGTGTCGGGGAGGGAGATCGGTTCATTTTCCTGAGCGTGTGGAGTATAAGATGAGCTAAGCCAACCATCTTCACAGACCCCTTGTTGATACTTTACAGTTACAGGTTAATTTACTGTTGAAGTCCTGTAAAATAATGCATGCAAAATACTGATGTATAGATTTGTATTGTGGGACAACAGGCAACATACAAGTAAAGCGAGTCATAACCATCTCATGCTGTCTCTCCTGCCATCGAAGGTGCCCATTTATGTAGCAGCCATGTGAATGTCAATTAAAAGGAAGCATTAAAAAATTAAGCAGTGGTTTGTTAAAACAGTATTGAAGGAGTTACCAAATTTGCTTAAGTTCATTTTGTTAACTGTTCTCTATCCTTTGGGTTTACCTGATGCTACCTAGACTATGCAGTATCTGTTGTAAACATGAATAGTTTCAGATACTACTTTATCTGTTTCTAAGCTGAGATTCAAAGTGTACGTGGCACATAGTACCTTCTGAAAACCTGCACACGTTGCAGTAGATGTTTCTCTCTTATATTTACTCAAATAGAAGTGGATATAGTGTTTGCTTCTCAAATTTTTGGTCTGACTCCTGTGACTCTGACTTCAGTAAGTAATGCCAGTAGCATGGGTAGATGGATCTGACAGGGTTGAGAACTAACAGCATGTCAGACGCTTTTCTCCAATGAAGGCTATAGATCAGAGCTAGGAATCTGCTGGAGCCGGAGAGGGTGACAGGGGAATAACATCCCTTTCTCTTCCATCGACAGGGGTAATAACTCCTGGCTCTCTAGGGACAGATTGTAAAAGCCAATAGCCAGAAGCTGTGAAGCAGGGAGGGTAGAAGAATTGAAAATTAAAGAGGGAGTGAAAATTTTGTGTAAGGCTTTAGTGAGATGTTGGAATAAACCATCAAGTGTCATTCTTTTAATTGCCTTATTGTTGATAGAAAGGGTTCTTGCGGTATTAGTTTTTATTACTTTATAAAGTTAAAATATTAGTAAAATACTAGTTAAAATCATTAAGATATATACCACACATGCTTTTATGTGTAGCTAGGTGTCATATATTCTGTGATAACTAACTGCTGTTATTGAAAGAGTGGAAAAATGTTTTACAAGTATTGCTTTAAAATTAAAAATCTTTGGATAGTAAAAAAAACCTGTTAATATCATTACTGTATATAGACATATTTTGAGCATGGTGATGCTGTACCTTGTATACAAATCTGATCATGAATTCAAATGGCTGTGTGATTTATAGTTGATACCTCTTAATTTGTAATATTTCACGCTGTTGAATCTTTCATAGTTCCTAAGCAACTTTGGCTGCGTTTGTGTCCAGGAGGAGTGTTCCGGTACTACTAGGTTTTACTAATGTTATGATACCTGTGTTATACTGTGAGTCTTTCCTTCATTTCTTTGCGGAGCAGTGGTTTTTAACAGTTTAATGATGAACACTTAAAGAAGCAAAACCATAATAAAACAGCATAGCTCCTGGACTTTTAAGAAACAGAAGTGCTTAAAGGCAGTATTTTTTATATGAGTTGTTCTTGCTTAGTTTTTAAACTGTGACTGGTGTTTAGTTAAATCTTTTACAGACTCAGTTCACTGAAGGTGACAGAAGTACTCACTTGAGCTCAATGAAAAGTAGACATGACAGTAAATTTTTCAGTCAGAGACAGGAGATCTTGTTATAGGAGTCAGTATGGGGGTCAGGGCAGAGCCTGTTGATTGAGGAAAAGAGAAGTAAATTCATTCTGCTTCAGGCACTTTGTCAAGTGCCAGTAGCTTACCATTGAGAACTAGTCACCCGTTCTAGTCTTACGGCCCTAGAGGTCACTCATTTGATATAAATCATAGCACTGCATAGGCTCAGCAACCTATTGCCATTCGAGATGAAATAAAAAAAGAGGAATGCTTCATTCTGAATTGAAATGACTGTGAATATCCCACCACATGTTGCTGTTTAATGCAATATGTGGTTAGATATTGATCTCCAAAATCAAGTCATTAAAATGTGCAGTTTTTGTTTATTGGAATGAAGCAATTAAATGGTTCAGTTATGCCAGACCTTACCTTTTCTGATGAAAACTATTGATTTCTTGCCACAGCTTTATAAGCGACAATGTTTTTGATTACTCTTGACAAACCTCCTTGGAGTGTTAATTAAAATTGTACCAGATGAGCAGGTGTGGGAGATCATTAGATCGCCCGGATCACACACTACACTTCATATTCTGCAGCCTTGCATAATGAATAGGGCACAAGAGGGGAAAAACAATATCTTCATCAGCAGAATTAGCATCTTCTCTCTCTTCTCTGTTTTAACTAGGTGACATTACATTTACAGTACATCCATTTATCAGCTATTGAATAACTTCTACTATATCTGATTAAATTCAATTTCTTTTGAGATATTACATTGCTACACAAACACAAAAAATTAAGTACTCAGCTGGTTTGTGTGTAAATGCTCATAAACTCATGATACCCACTGCATTCTTTCAAAAACAAAGAAACTTTTGACATTTTCCTAGATAAGACATTTTGATAACATCTGCATTTTGCTTTTGCTTAACTACATGATGGTATAACACAGCATGAGATCTATTGATTGTATTGGTTTTGAAAGAGCAAATTATTTCATGATTTATTAATTTACAATAGATTTTTTGTCTGATGCAATATTAATCAGTTGATAATTTTTTCACACATTAATATTATGCTAAGACAATGCCTCTGTAATGCATTTATTCTACTTGTGTTGTACAGTACAAGGATGGAGTATGCAACGGATTGCGAAGCCTGCTGTGACAGGCAGCTCTGTTGACTAGACAGTGTAAGGAAAAAAATAAAAAGGGGAGTTAAAACAACTAAGAAAAGTATGTAATGTTATTAAAGATGGGATATATGTTTGGAACAGCAGAGAGAAATGTGCAAAACATTTGATCACAAAACTGCTTGGCCTGTAAATAAATAGCTTCAATTTCCATTAGCATCGTAGGTGAGTCGTAGTCAACAGTTAACTGAAAGCTTGTGTGATATGTTTGTGGCTCAGCCCAAGTCTTGCTGAACTGACAGTTTGGGACTTAATGGTTTTAAACTAAAAAAAGGGGGATTATTTAGAAAAAAACCCAAACCTTCAAGTAATAATTGGGACAAGGTAGTGCCCGAGCATCAGCAGCACTTGGGACAGGTGTTCTCTTGAACGGAGCCACAGCTAAAGGTCATGTGCCCTTCGACTAAGTGTCCTTTCTGTGCCTGTTTGTCTTTCTGGAAATTAGATAAAATATACTGTGTGGTACTTGTAGTTCAGCAGTATGGCAGCATTTATATAATGTCTGTAAAACTTACTTGAAATCCCAGCATAAATGTAAATTCAAATGGCAAATCTAATACACACTTCTTAATGCTTAATTGACTGTGCATCATGCTTTCCAAAAACTCTCCAAATAGAAATAATGTTGAGAAGAGGCAATCCTGTGTTAACTGGTATGATACCAGAATTATAAAAGCTAACACATTACAAAGATGGACGAGAAGATTTAGAAGTTACCTATACATTGGAAATGCAGATATATTATTGTCTTCCAGCAGAAATTCAGTTAAATAACTTGAGTTGTCCCATTGATTTAGATGAGCAATATAAACGAGCTGGATATTAACTCCAGCTGGAGCAGTGACTACTTTACAGTAATAGTGGTCGATGTTTGAATGTTGTAATTTGATTGTGTTTTTTGAGCCTGAATGTAGAATGTGTTGATCACCTTTATTTTTTAACTGATTCTGTAAGATGTTGATATTTTTGGAGTTATGTAAAGCATTCTTTAAATTAATGAATTTACTACTGCCGACTTCACTAGGAGACATTACTTCTTTTCATTACATGTGAAAAGGATGACCATCATTCAAATGCATATAATTTGCAGGACAATTTTCCATAGACTTAAAATAGAATTTGGAGGCTCTCTCTGTAACCTTTTCAGAAAAAGGTATTTCTGTTCCTGGACTGTAATTTCTTTTGGGTTAGGCTGAAAAAACGGAAAGAGGAGGTTATTTCTAAACAGTGACTGAAATCGCCATGTATGTAATGTTTGCTTGGTAGCTTCAATGTAGATGAAACGAGATTGATTCTTGTGGGATGGTTTAGCATGGATACCCCTGTAACAGCCAGTATCGCCTGGTACCCTTTGGAATAGCATTCGTGAGAGCCTGTTAAAGTGGAATGGAAACTAATATGTGCTCTCAGCCCCTGTCAGAGCTGAGGTATAATGTGAGAAACCTTGGAGTGTTGCTGCTTACGTGCTACCTTTTTGGTGGATAAATAGATTACTGCAACAGCTTGTAAGAGTCAAACTTGTAAGAGCTAAACTTTGCAGAAAAAAGTGAGTAACAAAAAAAATTAAATAATCTAACAGGTGTAACAAAGAAAAAGAAGATCATATGCTGTAAGCATCTAGGGTGTATTTTTCCATGTTATTCAGTACTCTTGTTCCTGTTGATTTGAGATTTTAAAAAAGGTGAGTGATATTAAGATTTTCACTGGCATTCCAGATGTATCAAATGTTTTATTAAATAATAATATTTCTGGAGGTAGAAAGACAGTTTTCTACTACATGATCAACATCCTAAAGGAAGGCTGAGCTAAATTATTCCAGTTTTGTACCCTAAAATTGACAATGCTTTTTTTTGTATGTGAATGCATCCAGCTAAGCTTTCAGACTTCTGCCTTTTCTGCTTTCCAAAAGTATTAATTGTATGAAGCTGAACTGAAGTGGTGGCGGTGTGAAGATGGAGAATAGTAGCAATAATAATAATAATTCTCCTTTGCATAGTCCCTTTAATTTCAGGAGTCAAAGCATTTCACAATTGGTGATTAAACATGAAATGGCCAGCGTGCTTGTAAGATAGCTTTGATCACCTGCAGAGGATGCATTACCAGCTATCCAAAATGTAGGCAGGATGTAATGTAGTTTATTATTGGATAGGCATGGAAAAAATCTGTGCTTCTAACTGTTGGTTTCCTATCTTTTCTCCCCCCCCACCTCCCCCGCCCCGAACAATTACATCATTGTGTTTATTAGTAACTTTTTTCTTTTGTTGCATTCAAAAGGCTGTTAGCCACATTGCATGTAAAATGAGCGAAACCTGGAATCTCTCAGGATTAGTAGTTCTCTTTATTCTTTGCTGCATATTGAAAATCATTCCTGTCAGCTGATGCTCTCCAAGCTGCCTGGAAGAACTTTGGCATAGTTTTCCTAACCTTTCAAACAGTAAAAGCAAAACTCTGCTTTGATTTTTTAGAAAAAAAAAAAAAAAGAAAAAGAAAAGCTGGAGGACTTTGGCCAAGAGCCATTAAGGATGCAGGCGACTGCGTGGCAGTCTGACAGCATATTCCACAAAACACTGAAAAGTTCTCCTCGGGGTCCCTGGAGTGGGTTGAGGCACTTTGCTTGTACTTAACATATATCAACTGTCACCCGACGGCAGTCAGTGTTGAACTGAACACAATGGAACATCCAGATGGTCTAAACAAAGCGAACAAATGTTCACTGCTATTAAAAGCTGTTTACATCAACTTCCAGTATTTCATGTGCTGAAGTTTATATTGTGTCACTACTGGGGTGCTTAGCTCTATCCTCAGCTCGTATCAGGGATTTCTAAACTATTGTTGCTTATGTGTTAAAATAACATTCTGAATATGCCTTAAATACATGCCGCTGAACGTGGTTGTTTTTTTCAATAGGAAATTGGTCATTGTATGCTAATCACATGCTTTCAAATATTGTAATTGATTGTCCCATCTAATTTCCCCTCGCTTTTCCCCCAGTGTAGCCTCCTTCCAGCACCTCCCCCACCAAACATGTGTTGATCATGAACCGCGCCGTACCAGCTCCTCTCAGGCACATGGTCGATCGCTGCTGGACTGGACTGCCTTGCCACCTTAGCACAGAGTGCCACCGGTGCTCGCTGGCCGTCCCATGGGGATGTTTGTGTGTGGCGTACTTTGCTTTCTTCCCTGAAAGACCCTGAGATATCTGCTGCTGTCTTATTAGTGATTAAGATGTGTAAGTGACAAATGGACGTTTTTACATCTCCTTCCTCTGACCCTTGTTCCTGGTATCCACTTTACTGAAGGTCCAGATCCCTGCCTTCTACTCACTAAAATAAATTAATTGTCAGGAGAGAAGCTTAGCTCAGTCTATTGTTTTTCATGAAGCTGCAATGAAATTCTTAGGAAGAGTGTGAATGAGGAAATCTTTCCAAAACAATACTGTATTTTGCAAGCATGGTTTCTGGTTAATTGTATACTGTTCTTGAAAGAATGACCAAAAGTGCTTGAAGCAGTAAAAAAATTCTTAATTGCACTGATTTAAAGAATTGAGAGATATAATACTCTTGCAAATATACGAGTGAAAGACCACATGCAAGCCGTTATCCATCTGCAGACTATTTGTTTACAAAATACAAATCAACTGTTTTTTCAATTTGTTTTAAAATGAAACCTAACCAAGCCTCCTTCCTCCCCAGACACATCAGATTTTTAAGATCTTAGAGAAGATCAAATTGGACCATTAGCCTTTTCAAGTGAGGACTTTTTTCTTTGGTTTGTGCCCTGTAGACCTAGCTGGTGCTGGTCACCATGGTACAAATAATGAAATGGAGGGAAAAAAAAAAGGCACTTGAAAACCATTTTTAAATCACAAGAATCTAATATTGGTGTTCACTATTTCTTTGTAATACCAGTTGTATTTATTCCAGCATATGTTGTTCAGCTGCTTGTCAGTGATAGCACTGACTTCCACAAAATGGACAAAAACGTGTATATTTCTTCTGAGAGAGAAATCCTGTCACACTTTATAGGTTTTGAATAAATAGAGCTCTGCAGCACTGAAACAGGGCTACTGTGAACATGTTCTGAAGGTCTATATGGAATATGCTAGTGATAATATTTTGAAGATATTTATACCATGCAGAAGATTTTTGAAGTATTGTAATTCTCAAAATTAGCGCATGTACAAAGTGGTTAGGGAAATTATCATTCTGAATTCAGGAGGTTTCTTTAATAAGCTATTACTATTAAAAAAGGGTGGTAATTTTATAATACATATGTAGAGCAGCTTATGCCCTCACAATTTTTTTTGCTTGTTTGTAAATAGTAGTTGTTACTGTCTAAGCCTGTTAATTACGAAGTTGCATACAAGAGTTTGGATGCTACATGAATTTTATTTTAGTATTGAGAAACATGAGGTGATTTGTTACTTTCTAAGTGTGATTTTAACTGCCCCTTTGTAAATCTATGAATGATTGAACAATCTCAATCTTGGTGTTTTTAAAAACTTACAAAACAGAGGTACCTGTAATAAAATGTAAGTTTTACAGAGCCATTTTACTTTCTGACAACAATATATGACCATAAGGTAAGATAAAAATATTAAATTTTGATGTCTGGTTTCACTATTAGTTGTGAAGGTGATATGGCAAATAGCGCATTTTTCCTGGTGTGTTCTAGCTGATAATTGTTATATTGAATACAAGACCAATTCCAGTTTTCAGAAGCTTTGAGCATGAGGTTCCCAGATCCAAATTTGCTATGCATAACTTTTTCAAGTCAATTGCATTTCATTCTGAGCTCTAATGAAATATTTAACTTTAGGCTATTGATTTGAAAATTTTGTTTGTGGGCTTTTTTTTTTTTCCTAAAATGTTGCAGAGAACCAGAACAAACTCCCAGGTTTTTCATGCTCTTCTCGCTGTTATTCTTGTGTTGCATGGCTAAATCTCCTTTCCTTAGTGCTGTGTCTGTTGTACAAAGACCAAATCCTTGGCTTGGCAAACATCCTTAGGAATGAAGTTGCTGCTGGTAATTTCCTTTGAGTGCTGCAACGCCCACATCGTTTTCAGAGATGAAATGGCTCCTTACAGGCATCTTTTTATGTGGAATGTAATGGAAGGGGTCTGATACATCTCTGTCATTAAAGGTCTATGATTCTCCTTATTGTCCCGAGTTTTTCTGTCATTTTCCTGTCCCCTGGATCCTTGAACCCGGCAGGTATACAGCACTGCTTTGCACAGAGATCGTCTCCTGGCATTATGGTGAACTTTGTTTGCAGGGCACATGCTCTAGAAACACCAGGCTAAGGTTGTGCACAATGAACTTGTACAATGTGTAATTCTTATAGGGTCTGTGCATCAGAAATGTGTGAAATATATAGAAGAAGTAGGGTTAAACTCGGGTGACACTGGTAGGCGGAGCATTTGAGACTTCTTTTCTAGAAGGTCAAGCTAGTTCCTATGTTATGCTGGGACATGACAATAAGAGATGAATATTTTTCTACATTACAAAATGATTACTCTCTGATGTTTCCATTCCAGGGAGTTTATTGCCAAAACTATAGGAAGCGGTTGCTTGAGGAAATTTTTTACAATAAACGTGACATTAATTTTTAAGTATGTCACTAAGCAAGACCTTTCTTGACCATGCAGAATGATAGAGAAGAAAAGATTTTACTTTACTTAAGGGACCTCTGAAGAGGTATCAGGACAGAAAACTCTTACAAAACGACGGTTCTCATGTTTGACAGGGGTCAAGCATTGTGCCCGCTGTAGATGAGCCATTTGGAGCCAGATTGTCAATCCAAATGCAAGCTGCTCCGTTTCCTGTTTATGCCTGTGCAGAGTTACACATCCTGACTCGCTCGCCTTCAGCTGCAGGTTTTTCCGCACTCCCTAGGAGATTTCTTCCTTAGAATGGCTTGTTATTTATCATTTAAGTAAGCCATGGGAATTTTGTTAATTCCTGTTTTACTTAGTACATGCAAAATGGTATCATTATCTAAAGGAAGATAATGTTAAGGTAGTAAGAGTTAGTGATACTACTAATTAAATGACCTTTGCAAAACAAAATCTGATCAGACTATGCCTGAATGTAGAGAACTGATGCCAAATTTACTGCTTCACAGAGGCCTGGCCTATTGTATATCTGACCTGAGGTTATCAGCAATTAAAACCTGGTCTAGTAATTTTATAAAAAGCTTTTTGTATAGTACACATTTACATTTTTCCATCTGTCATAAGGTTAATTAAGAATGTTTGCACCATAAAGGGACATTCTTAGAGCAGTTTGTGTGGTATGTTTATGAAGTTCCTCTATGGACAGAGATTGTTAGGATATTTTTTTTTTTGTTATTTGGCAGTATAGCTCCTAAGTACTCTCATTTGTTTGGTTGGTGTTTTTATCCCTCTATCTAATAAAGTGAACTGAAAAACAAATTTACCTGACAGAGTTCACTGCGCTTTGTCCTTTCCCCTTAAACTGGAGCACAATGAGAAAGAATTCTGATTGTAGCCACGTTAGCCCTGTCAGTTTTGCTGCATTAGCTAACATGCCTTTCTTGAAAAGCTAAAGTTTTACTAAATTTAATGGGCTTTCTTATAGATAGCAAAGAGCTTCTGTTAGTTACCTGCATGCCTGGCTTAAAAGCTAAAGGGAGGGTAGTTACTGAGGAAGGACCTTGCTGATTAAGCCTTACTTCCAAGCAAATGTGGATGCTATTTGATAAAATGACTGACAATGAACTACATATTCGTCCCTCTACCTTTTTTGTTGCTTTACTCTAATTAGAAATTAGATCTCTAACACATGGTACACTGATTTATATAAAAGCACCAGATGGAAGTTGAAAGGGATTTTATTAATCTATCAGTAGATTTTCCCATAAAATAACTGATATATGGCATGAGCGGAGTAAGTGTATAATAAAAAGTCAAAGCCTGTTGAATCAGCATAATTGGAATTTAAAAAAAGAGCATTTTGTAGCTTTTCTGGAAATTTGACAGAATTAGGAGTCATCTTATTTTCACTGTACTCAGTAGGAACAAGATTGGGCATGATCTTCAGCTGCGGTCAATTGGCCTAACTTTAAAGTTAATGGCCCTTTTGCCCGTTACGCTATCAAAGAATACAACCTGTGAGATACTGATAAAGGCTTTGACAAAAATATCTAAGCACCTTTAATGAAAATTAAGAAGTTCTTCCTTTGATCACTTATTCCTAGTTTGTGAATAACTCCATTAAATTTGGTAGCGCTATTTTTGCTTATTAATATGATTTATATTGCTATGGTATCTAAATACTTGCCAAGAATTAATAGGTTTTATTTTAGTAATACCACTATGAGGTAGAAAAATCTCATTGTTCCCATTTTACAGACTGAAACTGAGCAACTTTATGTAGTGATTCGTATAACTTAGTGTAAGACTGTTTGAGACTTAAGCCCTTGGTTTTTGCAGTCCCAGCTCTGAGGTGGGCTCAGCCATTCATCCCTCAAACTTAAGTTCCAAAGATTCACACCTGACACCTATGTTCTGAACTTTGTCCCCATTCAAAACTCCCTCCCTCTCCAACAAAACCCCCCACCCCAGAGCAAAGAAAAAACCCAAATGAACCACCCCAAGCTACAAGTCAGCTTTGGAAAAGTCATTACAGAAAATATCATTCATATACACAACTGAATGAATTCCTTTTCTCCCAAGGGTTGATTATATTTAATGATAGAGTAGAGCTGAGGTTTGGAAATTTGGTTTTAATAGATGTTAAACTAATCATTAAATGCAATCAAGTTTATTTCCTATGTTATTTGAAGTCAAAAGGGTGGTCAGAGTCTCTTTCCAGACATTCCCTGTTGTCTTGATAAATTTTGTTAAATAACAGCTGAGGAGAGTATTTATATCTTGAGTAAAGTGAGTATTGTTTGACTGTAATTTTCTATTTTTATAATCATTTATTGTTTGCTTCTTACATTATAGATGTACTTGATGTAAATTGCAGAAAATAACATTTTAAACCTTTTTTCCTCATTGTCTTTTCAGTACATGTAAAATCATGAAAACATTCTGCAGTACCCAAGTTAACTTTAGAATGGTTAAGCAGCAATTCCCTTGATGACCATGCTCGCATTGTGAGATGCATCAACACACGTGTTTTGGCTATCAGGCCAAAAGAATATCCCATTTAGGGCTTTTCCCCACAGTAATCAAGGCTGAAGACAGCAAAACAGCATTCCCTTCAGAGGATGCAGCAGCAAAATGAACTCAACATTTGTTAAAGACTAAGCCCTGGTACTAGCACCTTTTTGCAGTATATTGTAGTGTGACTCCAGTTTCGTATAGCGAAGGCAGCCAAGGTAAAAAGCACAAGACTGCAGATTAATTTAGCAAAGACATGTTGCTATGCATAGAGCTCCTTAGGTTCAGACTTGTTGCTGGTCAAAGCTGGCCTATTGACCCTCAGCCACCCTAGCTGGGTAAACCTGCAGGTCTTTGCTAAGGTATGCTTGCAGCATGAAATGTCTCAGGCTCTAATTAAATGCAGAACGCATGTAAATAGCCTTTCCAGATGTTTTAGTTAATGTAACTAATATCAGTCTGAGCCTAATGCCTTCCTTTATTTAGGAGGTGAAAGAGTTGGTGTGAAATATTTGTGGCTTCAAAAATTTTAAAACGTGGTATTTGTTTTCCTCTTGTGATTTTTCACTAATCTTTTTCTTTTATTTATAGCAAAACCCATTTTGCCTACAAGAAGCATATCGGCTGCCTTTTCCTGGAAAAAAACTGGCTGGCATAAAAGCAAATAGCCTGTGGATTTGGCAAGATGGTAAACAGAAAGATTGTCATTAGTTTCAAAAGATTTCTCTTCCATTTGCAGTGGAGTATTGCATTACGCCTCTAGTTGAGAAATGTGAATAGTAATCTCACTTTTATGCACCTTGGGATGGCTTGCTGGAGACCACTCAAAATTTTACTTTAAAAACCAACCAAACAAAACCAAGGCAAACAAACAAAACAAGCTGTGTTCACAGCTTTGTTTTAAAATATCATAGGGATATTTTTCCTAAGGACCCGGTTTTACCAGCCTGTTCGTTGTAGAATTCTCATCTGCTTTGATTATTTGATAAAGACTAATTTTGTTGGGTTGCTTGGCATTTGTTTAGTTTCTTTTTTCTCCCCCCCCCC
>VYXH01006609.1:469441-556899 GCA_013397275.1 Burhinus bistriatus
CCCGAATTCTTAACCTTTCCATACTTTCAGAGTATTTTTAAATTATTGCAAAAATTCCCCTTCCTTCTCCTGTGGCTAGCAGGAAGCCAGCAGGATACCAATACTGCTTACTCACGGAAATTAAAACCAAAACAATAGGTAAGAAAAATAAAGAAATAGAACAAACAAGAGACACTATCTTTTCTGTTAAAGCTTAATGTGTTGTGCATTGGTTATTCAATATACTGGATCTTAAAGTATTGAAACTTCCATGGGAGAGTTTCTGCAGAATTTGGCTTCTAGTTATCTCAGTGTCTGCAATTGAAATACAGTGTTCAACTGCTAGTCCCGTCTATTTGAAACATTTTTGATGCATTTACATAATTTGCATTTTTGAAACTTGTAACTCATCCTTGCCTTCAAAAAACATTGATTCCACATTCTCAGTCTCATATTTTCCTCCAAAGTTTACGTGTCATTTGTTTTCTTAAATCTTTATTCAAAGTTCATCAGCACCATGGACATGTGATCAGAGACTTGTATCCAATTCAACATCTTCACTCTAGACTCTGGGATAAATAGACTTCTCCATTTGCTACTGACGCGTGTGTGAAGAACAGCTCATAACATGATTGAACTCCATTGATTTTTCATAAAAGTTTAATAAGATGATACAGGTCAAAAGCTTTGTAAAATTTGCAATAAATTCCTGTGGTGATCTGAACAAGGCTTAGTGGGGAGAGCTGACACCAGAGGAATTTAAATACATGTTGAATTATATGGTGGGTAATGAGGACTTGAAACTTTTTGGTTAATCATTTTGAACCTTGGATTTTAGATGATGAGATTTATAACATTTCACGCCTCTCCTTGTTTATGTTTTGTTTTTCCTTGTGTGCTTAATTTTTCTGGTGACTTGCACATAACAACCGCTTTAGTAGGCAACAGATTTCAGAAAAATACTTGAATCACTCCCCCAGAAAAAGAAACCTTTGATTTACATGTAAATAAATTGTTTCTTTTTTTCTGTCCCTTTTCCCCTGAAATAGTTGACTAACATTTTATGAATGCATTCAAATCAGGTGAGGCTCCAGCTGTGCTACAGTTTTTAACCAAGTCCAGGGCACAACTGTCTAATAAACTCCCTGAGCTGGTTATAGTACAAGTTAGATGGCATTTAAAAACTGGCTGGGCAAAATACAGAATCAGTGGTAAATCAGTTACAGATATCTTCTGGGCTTATAATACAGAAAACACCTCTGCAGAAAGCCTCGGTAGCTCCTCCAAGAGCTCGGAGGTTGTCCCCAGGCCCTGTCCCCTCTTCCATGCCAGTCTGGGAGCCCTGGCCAGTGGTGGGGGAAGCCTCGTGTGGCACATTGCTGCTGCCATGCTCATGGCTGCAGGCCAGAGTCATGGGCTGAAGGCTGGCCAAGTTGGCCTGAGGAGCCATCCTTCAGGACATGAATTTTTCAGGAGCAGCAAAACCTTTTTATGGCTTTACTTTTTTCCCTGAGATCGTAGACTGCAGAGGAACAGGAATATTTATTATATGCATGGTGACCATCCCTACTGAAGAAGGGCTGTCTCCAGGGTGGGCACAGCTCCCTTCTGGGGGTTGCACAACCGAACCTTGCAACGCCGTCATGCAGGTGCAGGTCTTGAGGAACTCCAGTGGCAATGGGGGCTGTGCCTGGGAACTCTGTGCCTGGTTGTCCCTTTTCAACAGCAGGAGGGATGTTCTTCTTTCCTCCCATGCTTAGTACTTGGCTCTTCCCAGTGCTGGTAGGTGTGTTGCCTGTTTTTGCTCTCCACACTGAACTCCAGAACTCAGTGCAGATCTGCTCAGATGGAGGGAGCAGCACAAAGATTCAAAACCTGGGTTTGGTCCTGACCCTGCCACCGAAGCACCCCAAGACTGCTTCATTACCTTTGCTTCTTTCTAGCTTGATTACCTCCTTTGCAAAGAAACCCCACCCTGGAGCATCATCACTTCCACCTTTAAAACTTACACTGTCTTTGGTAGGCTTTGGGCTAGGAGTACTATGAGTTAACACAAGGATTTCATTAAATTGCAGTCTTGCCTATAGCATGATAGTGGTTCCATATAGCTTTTCAGGAAAGTGTGTGTTTTGTTCCTCCTGTGAATGCACTAGGAATAGAATATAATGCAAGTAAAGTGCGATGTTTGACCTAATCCTTAGCATTATCAAATGAAGTTTTTGATATAGAATATGGTAAAAGGCGTCTTATCATTAGCTGGTTTTTTTTTTGTGTCATGTGTACTATATAGGTGACTTCACAAAAAGGTGTAGAATTTTCTTTTGATATTCAAAATTGCAAAATATAGTTTACTGGAAAGATTAATAAGTTTTGGGCACACATTTTGTGACCTGGGACAGTATTCTATTAAAGATAGCCAAGAAGGCCAACTTTCATATGGATCTAACACTGAAAAATTAGCTTTGTACTTCCTTGCTAGCTGGGCAGTATGAGAGGAGAATTCAGTGCATAAATCTAAAACCCTCTGGAAAACATTCTTTATAGCACCGATAAAGTCCTCTAGCTAGTTCAGTGCTTGCTGTTGACACCAAAGACACCTGAATATTCCTTAATGTACTGAAATGTCCTAGAGGGTCACCAGTAAGAATTGCGCATTTTCTGGTATGGCACACTGTTTTTAAAGGTTCCTCTCTATTATCATCTTCATTGCTGTCCTATGGATGAAAAAACAGGCAATTCTCTATTTGCTTTATGTGCTGCCTCAGTGCAATGGCTATATCCCAGAGTGATGCACTAGAAGCATCAAGTACAAAGCCAAAACTGACAAGAGGATTCTGTGGGAGCTATAAATTCCGTCTTCTCCAGAGGTTATTTCTGTTCTCACCCTTGGTGTGCAGAACTTATTTCTGTGCTTGGGTTAATGTTTATATTTTCTTTGTAGTTCATCTTTTATTCTAAAAACTAAATTGAAGTCCTTTGTTTCACCTATGAAATTTGTAGGTTCTGTCTGTTGTACAATATTTTTTAAGGGGGAGAATTCTTTTTGAATTATAGTTCTCCAAGTGAAATGGTTATTTTCTCCATAACCTTTTCTGTCAGTACCTTCAGAAAGATGGTTCAGCAATGGTTTAGGTGCTGGTATTTTATAGTTAGTATCTTATAATTAAAATACATTTTCATATAATTTTAATTTATCCAGAATGTATGCCAGGCTCTAGATCTTTGCACAATATCTGTTGCTACTAAGGCACTGTAATTTGTTAGTACTTCAGCATCTGATCTGTTCTACATTTCCTTCACAAAGATGTGTCTTGATGTTTCCATTAGTATTTATTTTGATAGCGCCTATTTGTGTAAGCGTTAGGACCTGGAGCTGATTAGCAGGTTTCAAAAGTCATTACCGTGGAGAGAGTGATACTTGTGCTATGTCAGCAAGCCGAGGTGGCTCACCAAGCAAAAAACATCTGAGCTGGGGATGGACCCAGGAAAGGGGTATGGAGGACAGGACTCTGTTGCCCACTGGTGGGTGGACAGCGCAGGCCTCCTGCCTTCGCTCCAGTCTCCTCTGAGGTGTAGCTGGAAGGGCAGGGTCCTGTGGATCATCAAGCTCTGTGATGCATGTTGAATACTGAGAACTAAGCTACTGGATGAGGTAGGAGATGAAAATAGTTTATTTTCCATTTCTGTTCTGCACTCCCCAAATCACTCTGTAGCCTTCCCCAAAGTCACTCGGGTTGGGTAGATTTTGTTCCCCCCTCCCCGCCCCCTGTATCTGTAAAGTGGGGATTCACCTAGGTGAAATATTTTTGGGACCTACAAGGGAAAGGGACTGTATATATGGAAAGAACTGCTGCTTTTATTTTCAGGTCTGTTATATGGCAGTTGATTTTATACATAAGCAAAGTTATTTTTATGAGGCCTTTCCCACCCATTGAAAATTGAGCATCCCTGTTTTTTTTCTTGGTTACATTTTCTCATGAATCTCTTACTCTGTTAAAGTGTGTTATTTTTTTCCTTCTCTATAAAGACTTGTGATTTTCAAATGTGTACGAGTAGCATTTATCCCCACGCCCCAGTAACGTTATGACTACTTATATTTTATGCTTCTGAAGGATTCAGCACTGTGGGAAAATGTAGAATGCTGTGCACCAAAGAAATAGAAGAATATTAATGTATTCAAATGAAAGAAAATAAAAATTTAATCCAGACTCGCTTGTAAATTATTAGAATGTATACAAATGTAATTTAATAGAGAGAAACTTAACTGTAGCTTAGTAATGACATACTTTATCTTGCATGCAAACAATAAGAAATGGTTTTTCTTCAGAAATAGAGTTGATGTGTTAGGCAGGAAAAACAGTGTCTCTTACAGGTTACATTAGACCACTGGAAAATATTAATGTAGGGAATCTTAGAGATAAGACCAGAAAAAACAAGTTCACATTCATAAAATTGGCTTATTTATGTATAAACAGGTTTCTTTATAGGGGTTGAGTATTTTTGTCTTCAGGCAGACTTGTCCAAGGGATGAGCTCTGAACTGGGGATGCAGTTAACTCCAAACACTCAGGAAACTGTAAGCATCGATTTCTGTTGGATGCCTCTGCATTATCTGCTTGTTTCCCTTTTGTCTTCTCTGCCCTCCCTGCCTTGTCCCTCTTGCTTTCCCCTTCCTTCCTTGGCAGTTCTTGCTGCCCTTGCGTTATCTCAGGTCTGCTCACCTGTCCATGGAGGTGGACCCTAATGCCAGCACTTGACTCCCACAAGACTGTCTGAAGGTGGAGGCACTCCAGGAGTCACCGAGTTGAGAAGGGCCAACACCAGCAACGTTGGGCTCTTACCATTTTCACAGCGGCTTTGTGGCCCAGCGTAACTTCCACTGCCCTGAGCAGAGACAAAGGACACGGAGAGGTCCCAGCATCACCAGCACACACCACACAGGCAGCAGGAAGGACCAGAGGAAGGGGTGGAGCAGCAGTGGCCTGTGTGCTGAATGCAGCCACCTCTCAACAGCGGAAGCTACAGGAGCACTGAGAAAGAGGGCAAACAGAGCCTGGAGTTTATGGGGAGCAGGACATTTGTAGAAATAAGCCATGTCTTCTCTGGTGGGGGAAACGTGCTGCCTTGGACATGCCACAGTGTTGAGCAGGCAGGGGGAAGGTCCCTGAGGAGGAGGCTTGGCTCAGCCCTGGGGACGCTCACGGGAACTTCAGCCAAGTGCTTTAAAATTACATGTGTTCTTGTTTCCTGTCTTGGAAGAGCTGTGCCCTTAGGAAATGGGCAACTCTTTGAATGTAGAGGACTTGTGTCTAAGCTAGCTTCTCTGGTGCCAGAAAAGGAGGAGCCCAGTGAGCCTGGGGCTGAGGAAAGGGAATGCAGCTCAAGGCTTTGTACGTGTTACTATTGTTTTCTGCAATAATTGAAGCACCTGCATAATTGTGTTTGAAGTGCTTTAAGTGAAATTAATGAATAATTTATGAATAAGTAATAGGAGGAAAGGTTTACACTCTGGCCATAAAAATAATTTTGGATTAAGCTTTTAAACTTTCACCTTTGTATATTAGGCTCCATAGTCCCAAAGAACAAGCAAGCAGCTTTCATTATTTTTTATTTCCCTGTTACCATGTAATTTGCACAGTCAGTTGTTTGTCAGGGTGTGGGGCACTAGTCTGCGGAGCAACGGGCACCTTTCCCTGTTCAGCCCCTGTGCTTCCCTTCTGCCACCAGTCAGAGCCTGGGAGACAAGTGCGCTTGGGCTTCTGCTGCACTGCCTCCTGTGACAGTCTTTATGCCTCCCAAGGTCCATTAGAAGAGAGGGGGGGAAAAGGGATTTGTTAGTCCCTCAAAACAGAGGCAAGGAAATATCAAAATACCTGAAAGCATGTAAGACCTTACCTGAAAGAGAGAGCTTCGAATACAACGTTCACCATTACTGATGCTTCTGAGAGCTCCCTATCCACACTCTAGTTCCTGCTTTTGCTTATGCTAGAGGAGTGACAGCAACAGAGGATCACAGGTCTGAAATTTTCCATTGTTGATGTTGCTTGGGTTTAGTTTTTCTGAAAGCTTTTTGAGGAAGGCGCTTTCTTCTCATTTTCCTTCAGTTTATTTTTATTTGTGAGGATTTTCCCTTTCCCTTTCCCTTTCNGTCTTTGCTGCAGGTATTTTATTTTAACTTTTGCACTTTTTCTTCTGTTATGTTCCAGCATGTATTCTCATTTTGACCTTTGAACTTTTGCAAAATATCCCTTCCTAAAGCACACATGCATATGTAACCTGATTTACTTTGTAGACATACAAACTCATTGGTCAAACTGTTTTTGGCATGGTTTTGGCAATCATGCAAGAAAGCATCTAGAGGAAACCTACATGTTCTGTCCGAGCAGTGGAATGCAATACTTTTATATCAGAGAAATTAAAGAGTAATTTATTTGTACAAATATTGCCTGTTTTGCCAGGTGATTGGTGTTACTGTCTGCACTGACTGACTAAATAATATCATGGAAAGTTGTGATGCAGATGATCAGTTAAAGTTTTTCTTAAAGGAATTGAAACTGGGTGGAAGACCTCTCTTTTTAAGACAGCCTTTCCCCCCCCATCTCTCTGCAAATAATCTCTATTAGTAATTTAACATATAGCTCACTAGTAAGGTCTATGTTCTATATTGCTGTCATGAAATGAGTAACTAAAAGATTAAATTTTCATTTCATTGAGGTTCTCCATAGATTGCCAGCAGAGGAGAGACTGGTGGGTAGTGCGGGATGCATGAGTAATATGATGAGTACGCATCCCACTGTTTTGATGGGTTTTTCATACTTTACTGCAAATGTGAGTGGAGTGTTTAAAAAGTAGGGATTTTTTTTGAAATAAATTCCACCTTTTCTCCAGCAACCCTTTTTGAGGAAGGCTGTCTAAGAAACTCCTTGTTTTACTGAGCCTTTGCTGGCTGTTTTAAGGAGGAGCTCGTTGTGTGTGGCATTTTGGTGTGACTGCAGAGGGGATGATCAGTTCCCCTTCCCCAAACACTGTGCGCTGGGGCTCAGGGCAGAGAGCAGGTGCGCACCAGCACTCCTCTCCTCCCCAGCTGTGTGTACCCTGGCACAATAATCCACGCTGTGGATTAGGGTGTATTAAGTGGTGGACTGTGAAATAGCTTCTTGGGAATATTGATATCTATCAGTAGATAACTACAGTCTTCTGTCCCTAGTGAACACTGTTATTTCTGAGAAATTAAAAAAAAAACCCAAACCCAACAGCCCAAACTCATAAAATGTAAATAAGTTGGAAAAAACCCACAAAACTTATATTGAGAGCTTTCTGGCTGTTGCTATGTTTTGGAGTAATACATTGTCCAAGATACGGCACTGCTATGATGTATTAAACTAATATATCATAAGAGTGTCATAGGTTTGATGATGTATTAATGTAATAGATCGTTAAGGTGCCATTGCTCTTATGATGCATTACTCAAAACATTACCAACTGGTTGGGTTAGCACACAAACATCTGTGTGTATGAAGTAGTATTTCTTTACCTAAAACTACAGTGAAACTTAAAAAAAAAAAAATCTTGCATGTGCAAGAAAAAGTTAGGAAGATCTGAAAACCAGAGGCTTTTGAAGAGAGAGTTGAGCTGGGTGGGACCAAAACTGAGGTCGCAGCTGGTGCTTGCAAAATCTGTGTCTGAAAGATGTACAGAAAACATGGGGAGGAGAAACTGCTTTCATTGGAACAAATGGCAAGTTTTCATTCCCTTTCAAAAAGTAACATGATACGTGCTATAATACATGAACAAGTTCAGCCTTTTTCTATAATATCTTGACATTATTTTTTTCCAGGGTACTTTTTGCAATTTGCCTTACACCTTGCAATTTGCTATCGTATTTTCTGGGGAAATTAGGTCGAACAGGTTTTATGCAGACATAAAAGTTCTTTTGCCTTGGCTTTTATTTATTAATTTTTTGTTGTGTACATCAGCCATTTCTGGTTTCAGAAAGGAAAGTAGGGTAGGTTCTGGTAAGCAGTGACCATCTTTCAGCAAGGTTTGTTTTTACCACGTTTCCAGACATATCCAGGTTTAGACTAGCTTTGGAGAAGCATTCTGACGCAAACTTAAAAATCCCCCTTACCCTGAACTGGATATGAAACTTGAACAAAATGCATTGCAAAACATGTTAAATACTGATGATGATGTTAAATACTGATGATGATGATGTTAAATACTCATCTTGTTTTCTAACAAAAAGACTTCAGGTGTTCAGTGTGCATATGTCCTTATGAACTTTCTATTTCTTGCTTCTTTAAATGCACTGTAATGTAGTGGATGTTATAGATGTTATTGACTGCTTCTATGTTCTTGTCTATTGGTGTTTAATCTAATTAATCAGGGTTTTTGCCATTCATAGAGCTGGGTGCGAGGTTTGCCCATTATTGATAATTTTTTTCCCTCTATCATGTTTAGAAACAGAAGGATGCAGAGGCAGATGTAAAATACTATTCTTTGCTGAACCCATTGAGAGAGAAGTTCAAGAACATTTCCAGGTACTGAAAAACAACTTTTCCAGTGTAAATTGCTCTTTTCTTCTTTACAATGTGAGGCATAAAGTATCCAGTATAAAAAGTTGCATTTCTCAGGTTTCACCCCAAGCAATATTTATTTAACTTTACCCACTTTTTTTACATCACAGTATCTTGACCACTAGATGGCATTGACATTGTTAGTGTAAGTGGGGAGAATATGGAGGATGCTCAAACCTCCTCCCTTCAATGGCCGCCATCTTCCTTCCTGCCATTCAAAAAGCCCAACCAGACGAGAAAATCCTCAAATTTCCAGAGTTAAGAACATATCAAGTGCTGAATTTTCAGGAGGTCTTCACTGATTATTGCACAGTCGCTGCAGAAATGTTGACTCAGCCTATGTGGCAGATTCCAGTTACTGGACAGTTTTCAATTGACTGTGCACAGTCCAACAGCTGAGATTGCACCTGCAGCAACCCCAAACATAACCCATGGAAGACACTGGTGTATGGACTTGCCAGCTACTGCGTTCTAATGCATTCAGAGTGCTTAGCAGTCTACTTTTGTCTTGGATTTTTTTGGTGTTCTGATAATGTCTGTAATAGTTATTGCCACGGTTAAGTTCTCCTGATCCTGTCACCAGTTTTGCTTATACTTACTGGAAATTATGACGTTAGTGGGTATTCCAGGCGTCTCTCATAATAAGAAGCAGCTATAGTTGGCATTACCAACCAAGGATGTTAAAACAGATCTGTGTATATATGTTTACATCCTCTTCAGGCCAACAGAACAGTGTTTTGCAGCATGAAAGCTGATATTAGAAAGTCGTGTTGCTGTGCTTTGATAGTCCTGGTATGACTGGCTTTGTTTAACATTTTTGTCTTATTTATGAAAGACTACATGGAAAGCTTGAAGAAAATCTTGGGAAGTTGGTCGTGAGAAGTAATATCGCTGGGAAAAAATATGATAAGGAAAGTTATGTTTAAGATATACTTCTAATTTTTTTTCATCCGTCACTCTTTGATATTTTTGAAACTGGGATTCCAGTGGTGTGCTCCAACCTCAGGACTAGGACTGTGCTCTGGTCGGTACATGGGCCTCACACCCTCCTCCATTAGGCAGAAAGGGAATTTATATTTAGGTTTCTTAGTAGCAGAAACACAGGCTTGTTTGCATTTAGTTTGGGAAACCATAGGTGTTTTCTGCTAACCTGTGCAATACTGGAGGAGCGTTTTGTTGGGTGAAAGTCCTAGGAGAGGTTTTTGCTGCTAGGTTTGTCGCACTGTTACTGTATAGAAGTGAGAGAAAAACCACACAAAAGCAAACCTCAAACCTTTTCCAATGGTTTCTTCAGTCACGGTGGCTTCTGTGTGTCGTGTTGGCTTTGGTGGCAACTCAAGTAGTGTAGCAGCAGTAGCTGTGATAGATCACAGGCAATTCAACAGTTTGGCATATTTTGTGAGAAGAAGCAGTTCCTACACCTAACGGATGTTGCCTTGCTAGGCTCTGCATGCTTGGGAGGGTCTGCTGCTGCATGTATGTTGTTTCTGTTTCAGAGCTTGATGTCAACTGATATCAAGTGACTGCATCTGGGACTGAGACGGCAGCCTGAATGATGGGGGAACTTGGCATCTCCTCACTCGTGCCCTAGACGTTCTTTAGAAGTCCCTTCTATGATAATAAAAGTTTGCTTCCACTGACCGATCCTGTTTCTTTTGGGATGGCTGTGTAAAATAGGGCTGTGAAAGCCATTTGTGCTTGGTGATACAACAGGATGAGATCAGTAGTAGAAACTTAATCCCCTTCTTCCAGGAATGTGCTGATTAAAATATCCTAGGTGGGTACCCCCACTTAAATTTGCATTATTTATGGAATTTACATATCGTAAGTAGCAAATTAATTGAGAAACAATGCTTCTGTTCCTCCAATATAGCAGTGTATTTTATACAAGTAACTGTAGTCTTTGACTGGGGAGTCATTTATAACCTGCTATTAGAGGCAATTATTTTAATGACAGTTTAGTGACATGACACCAGACTGGGAGCAAATGGGTAAAGAGATTCTCAGAAAACCGTGGGGTTTTTTTTTGTGATTATCTAGTTTTTGCTGATTTGGAGGTGGCTTAAGAATGAAAGTAGCACAGCCCGAAAAACTGAGAGGCAACAAAGCAACTGAACTGTTTCATATGGGTAGTAGTAAAGAAGTATGAGAGCAGTGCCATTTCTTGTTTGCCATTCCTTTATTAAGCAATAAGCTTTTTCAAATGCATGTTGTGGTAGTAGTTAGGTAGTCAGGTCAGGGTTTTGTCATGCTAGTGATAAATACACAGCTTCTTGCACAATGGATGAAATTTGATAGTTTTTTTTTAAAAAAACCCCAAACAACTATCATAGAGATAATATCAGGGATAATATTGGAGAGCAGTACTGCCCAGTTGTAGATATGCTGCATTTCAACCTCTCTGAACGCAAAAACATTCACTACTAAGGCAAGGTGATAGAAAAACTCATAGAAATGGTTTGACATTGCACGTTGCTTCTTCACTCTTAATGTATTTACATTATGTGCTGTATCAGTCAGAGCTGGAGTGGGAGCGCACTGTTCTCAATGTTTGAAATGCACTATTTTGAAGAAGAAGAAAAAAATATAAATTGATCTGTAAAAGCTATGCTCTGTTGCTTTACCCTTTAGTCAATTATATGCCACAAGTCACAGGTCGATCCAGTCCACACAGGTGTATTTGAAATGTCAAGTGTCCCTCTGAAACTGAGATTCCTCCCTGAGGGAGCTGTGAGCGTGCAGCATGTGGAGACCCTCCCCAGGAGTTCTGTTATATGCTATGTCACCCACAACTTAGTTCATCAGGAAACCCTTGGCACTGTGAAAGAAGAGAGGAGACTCGTTCTTACCCGTAGCTGAACTAGGAGGTCCAAAGCAGAATTTTCTTAGGGATATATTTCCAGACCAGTCTCCTTTCTCCAGGGAAAACTGCAAGTTGTGTTCCAGGACCCTGGCTCTTCTCCTACAGCTGGATTTACTTACTACATTGTCAACACATTTGTTTTAAATTACCTGTTTGCTTAATCCGTTACCTGTCACTCTGTTTTCACAGGACTGATGTTTCTAAAACATTTGCTGTGTGGTGACTTCCTTAATGCCCATGGCTCTTTGCTGCAGCTGGGCTCCCTGTCCCAACCAGCGCTGGGGAGGGACAGCCAGGTGGTCTCCTGAGGTGAAATTTAAGAGCAGAGGAGGTGGGGCAAGGGGAAGAGGCTGGTGGTCTCTGTGACTACTTACTTGGAGACATACCTGAAGTGATGAAATAGCTAGTCAGTGGCTGCCCTGGGCCTTGCACATTGGCCAGCTAATGCCCGATTTTCTAATGCTGGCTGTACTCCACGTGAAGCATGAAAATCAGACCAAAGTGATGTTGTTGGCCACTGAGTTAGGCCTGAGGTAGGCCTGAGGGTTTGTGGTGCAGATAGGTGGGGAATGAATAGGACGAAGGTTAGAGGAAGAGTGAGAAGCACAAAATTCTGATGACTTTATAGGGGATATTGTCTCGCTTTTGGAAAGAAATGGTGTAACTGTTATGTTTCAATGGATCTGTCTGGCTCGACCGCAAGGTTGCAGTGGATTTGGAGAGCGAATTCTTAAAAATCGGTGAAACTCTCAGCACTTTTCATCATAATAGTACAATGCGGGGTACCAGCAAGTTTTGTAACATAAATTTATTGATGTCAGTGCTGGTTGTACATGCCAATGACCTAAGTATTGTTGCAGCTTTGACAGTGGTAGCATGTGGTCTTCCTGAAAATGTCTTAAGTTGTTATGTGTATTAGTAGAAACTGCCATGTATCCCTCTTTAAAAAGAGAGGCTGGTCTTGGAAATCAAAAGAGCTCATTTTTTTATCTATTAGCTTCACAAGGAGTTCCTTATAACTATAACCACTGACCCAATGAGCCAAGTACTTCCATCAAATGTTTCACTTAATGATGTCTTTTATTACAGTTCAGCGACCCAATAGACTGAGTATCCGCATGGTGAGCTAAATGCCTCCAAAAGCTCAGCAGTAAAACTTTCTGCGCATCAAATGCTGTGAAAATGTTCTCCCATGACTCAAGTAGGCATTTTTTTAGTGTAGCTTAGAAGAAATTACACAGTGGCAAAGCAAATCAGGAGAATCAGTGGCCACAAACCTACATGTAATAATCAAAGATCAGTGTGCTCAAGAGAGATCTTTCACAGTGTGTCGATATCACCAAGCACATCTCTGTGCTCAGAACTTCAACAGCAAATGCATGAGATCCGTTCCTAAACTAAGTGGTAAGTTTTATATTTGGAGGTGATTGTTCTCTTAAATACAGTTCTACCTGGGCTGCTTTTCTTTTTTTTTTTTCTCTTTCTGACTCCATGCAAACTTTCTCCCTCCTAGCTCTTGCAGAAAAATGCACTCTTGGATTGATTAGCTTGTGGAGTTTACATTTTGCAGTGCATTACACTGACCAGAAACCAAATAAACTATGTTATGTACACTTATAATAAACTTTTGTGTAATAAAGTGAATTGACTACCCTAAGTCATTTTCAGCTCTCTTTGCTCTAATTGGAATGAATTACTTTGCATTTCTGTTGTGGCTTTGCATGGCTTCTCGTAAAGCCTTGCCTTTTAATTTTTCCATTCTAACTTGTTTGTGGAACAGGTCTGCTTTTAACAGCTCAGCCTGTAAAAAGTGGAAGATTTCCATCAGCAATGTCTTGTTGGTTGTACTCATCATACACATGCCATGTAAGCGCTGCTCGTAAACCAGCCTGCGCTGGATCACAGAGGTCAGAGACGGGTAGACGTGGTGCTTAGGGACATGGTTTAGTGGTGGTTTTGGCAGTTATGTTGATGGTTGGACTCGATGATCTCAAAAGTCCTTTCCAACCTAGGTGATTCTATGATTCTATTCTATCCTTTTGTAGTTTCTGAGGTACATGGTGCCCATGGGAAAGAGCCATGGCAAAGGTCTAAAACTCGAGATTTTGTTTCTGGGAAAGTTCAGATCTTTAAAATCAGTTTTGTAATGCAAGCTCAGTTTCTTGGAAAAGGCCCTACTTATTTTTACGTTAATAAAAGATGTGTGTTTGGCTTCATGTCAGAAATAGGAATTCAGAGAGTTCGAAAAACCTTTGAAGACTGTTACAGCTGTAATTGGTATGTTTTGTCTTGGGTGGAGAATTTGAAAGGTTTATTTCGAGAATACACACTCTTAAGGGCAGGAACTGTTACTCATCTGTGTTTGGAAAGCAGCACCAACACAATCTGGATAACAATAATGCTACAGAAGGCTGAAAGAACAATTAAAGAGTGGAAATAATGACCTAAGGGAGGAACACTTAACTTAGCATGCCGAGGACTGCACATCATGTGTTTGGGGAAATCAGAGGGGAGAGAGAGACCAAGAGAGTTGTTAGAGAGGCTAATACTCTCAGAAGAAACGTGTTGAAATCTCTGCTTACGTTTGATTGAAATGATATCAAATAACTTGAAGAAAAATCCTTTGAAACTGAAAGAGGGAATTTGTCCTCATTTGTGTTTCCTCCCAGGAGAGCTTGTCTCTTTCTTCGGTTCCTTCTCTTTCCTTCCTTAGTACCTTGGGACGGGGGGAGTCTGTCAATAAAACACCATCCTCAAAGCCAGGCTTTATTTGTGAGTGCCAGGAGATGCACACAAAAGCAGCCTTCTGCCTGGTAAATCCAGCCTCTCAAGGCTGCCCCTTCGGAGCAGCCTCGGTGCTCTCCAGGCAGCCAGGCTCCCTCCAGAGTGGATATACCAGTAACACCTTACATCCTGATGGCACTTATCAACTATTTCTCATGTTTTGTACAGGTTTTAAATGTTATTGTGACAAATAATCATGTTTCTGGAACAGCACAGAATGTAGGTCAGCCTTGGCTGTGTGTTACAGGTGGGAAGATCGAGGCCACGCATCCTGGAGATTTTCCGGGATTACAGGGGAATTTGTGACTGAAGAGAATTAGGGATTCCCGGGTTGTCTGCTCTGGATCTCCAGGAGTCATCTCTCATACAAGCTGTACCACAGAACTGAGCCTCAAATACCTCATGACTAACAGATCTAATGGAGGAGAACAGATTTTTTTATTCTTTTCCTTTTTTCAAAAAGAAAAAAGTGAGGTGAGATTTTTTGCTCTTTTATCTGTCTTTTGGAACACGACATGCATGTCTGTACATACACTTTTTTTTTCTAAAATAATTTTTTAAATGACAAATTATCATATTCTTCCTGCTTACATTAGTTTATATTGTATTACACATGGCTTTCATGAGAAGGCGTTAAAACAAAGCTGCAAAGTAACTACCAGGAAGAAAACAGGGTTTTTCTAGTGTCCTTGGCCTCAATTTTATCACCCGAAAGTGATCACTTCCTTTTTGGAGCTTTTTTTCTTGTTTTGTGTATATTATTTCTGTGTGTAGTTGTTCACATGAAATCAACCTCCAAGCAGTGCTAAAATGTAAATTTAACAAATTAGGTGAGAGGTAAGTCAGGGTGAAGCTTATAGCATCAGTACAGTGATCCTTTAACAAATCTATTATAGTCTAAATATTTGAAAATATCTGTTATTAAAATTCTGCTATTTACTTTGTAACTCCCACACTCAATAAATGGACAATGATTCTGCATTATTAATTACTTCCAAGTATATAAATGCAGGAGCATAGTTCTAGAGCAGCAGATAATCTCTCTAAATCTACCTCCGCTACCTATTCCCAGGCTGGCAACCCCTGACACCAGCATGCTGTACCACCACACACGGAGCAGTCGGGCTGTTGCCTCCTTGGAGTTGTTGCTCCATCCTTAACACAGCATTATCGAGACACTCTTGATGCTGCTCCGCCAGACTTCCTCAGGACCTTGGCACGCCAGGTGAGGCACCAGCAAGTTTTTCTGACAGCAAGGAAAGGTCTTTTAAATCTGTCACCCCAGAAAGTATAGTGGGGAGTTTTTAGTTTTCTTTTTTCCCCGCAGGATGCCCAAGGGGTAAAGTTGTGTCAAAGTCTGATACATAAAAAAACAAAGAAAAATAAAAAGAAAAATTTTATTCCCCTTACTCTTTTTAGTAAAGGCTGCATTCTTGGTTACGTTGAATATTGCTAAGTGTGTTGTTGGAGCAAAAATGTCTGTCTGAAAATAATTTAATCCTAGCCTTGATGCCGCTTGCTCTTTAGATCCCACTATTAATATTTATGTGCCGTTCTTGAACTCAAATTCTTGGATGTTTCCTATTTTCTCCCTGAAAACAATGTTTGGTAAGAATTGTTGATTATTTAGATCTGTAGAGCTGGTCATTGTATGCCAGGACATAGCAGGCTGACTGGTGACCTTGTCTTGCTTTTGGCTGGGGTTTCTTCAGCCTGGCCGGAGCAGGTCCAGCAGTCGCTTTCCTGTTTTGACATTGGTGGTCACTTTGCTGCTTCAAAACATGCAGACAATATTGTATCCTTGACCTTTCCCCCTGCCCAACATACAGGTAACTCTCCTGAAGATCCTGATGCATTGGGTAAAGTTTTGTTTGTGATACAAAGAAAAGAGAAATTAAAGCAGAAATGTGTGGCATGAATTCGGGTGTGGGAGTCTGAGTGGTAGGGAAGGAGTGGAAAGAGGCTCATGTGAAGAACGAGGGCTGACACTGGGAGGGAGTGGGGAGGATCAGCTGAGTTTTCACCAATGTAAGTGAGCAGAGGAGGGGTACCAATTTAAAGAAAGAAACTAAAATTGTGAGATGCACCCCAGCCCCACCTTCTCAGGGTCAGCGCCTCTCAGCTTCAGCACCTGAGGTTCTGTATCCAAAGACACACAGGACTTTGGGGGAGGTTGCAACAGCAAATCCAAGTGTCGTGGGACTCACAGGAAGGTCTTAGGAAGAGTAGAGTATTTCAACTGAATTTGCTAAGTGAAAAAACAATTTGACATAGTTTGTGAGGCAGCTATAGTGTTTGATTTTAAATAAAAACATACTCCAATAATAAGCTTCCGTTTTCACAGCATGAGTTGAATGAATTGATGAAACATATTCAATCAATTATTCCATGCCATGCTTTTTATCTTAAATTTATATACATTGTAAAATAAAAGTATGTTTATTAAATGAAAATGAAAAACAATGCCACTTACTGTGGCAGATCCCTAAAATACATAAATGATAATTTATTCAGGCCTTGTTAATACTTCAAAGCAATGGTAATAATCCAGCATATTTTATTTAGTTTTTTTTCCTTTAGATTAAAAGTGAATCAAATTTAAATATTTATGAAACATAAATATCCTCATGTCTCCTCCATGTCCATGTGCTTCCTTTTTAATTTCTTTTCTTTTGGAGCTATTCCTCCCCTGTTATCTCTTTTGCTTTCTACTGTAGTTTATGGACTGATCATAATAGACGTTTACAATACTCCATATTTCTTACGGTGGAATTCAAACGCAGGCAGTCCTACAGACCTGACCTTAACATATAGCTGTAATGTGCTGCTTTGCTATAGGAAGCAGAGAGCTTCGAAGAACTTCCCTTCTTTAATACATGTAGGTTGAGATCAAGTTGTAAAGAGCAGGACAGATACAGTGATGTAGTGCAGGATATAAATGCCACAGTATTGATTAGAAAGGCCTGCCTCACTTTTCTGTTATTCTGCACCAACACTCTTCTGCTTACATGAGTGGAAGGACACCGCTGTGAAAGAGGAATCGAGCCGTGCGGTTGACTGAAGCTCAGTGTCTCCCGGGGAGCAGTGCCTCGTGAAATATTTTGTATAGGAACAGAAGCACTGGATGTTTGAGTGCGCGTTAGGAATTCCCACAGGTGACATGTGGCGTGTGTGCACGCGTCTGTAGGCATGCCAGCAGCTACTGAATGGCCATCAGCAGTTTCAGTTGTACAAACAGTGACTTGTTTGGGGTCCTTCCCACAAACACACTTTATTCCCTCTGATGCAGAGTCCTTCGTTTACTATATAATTGCAACTGACAGCCTGGATTGGTAGTATCCAGCAAACGTTCAGCAGCATCAGTCGCAGGGTGATTGACGTGAATGCCACACAGGGAGGCGCTTGCTCTCTGAAGGTTTTGGTTTGCAGCAGCATGATAAACAACTGGTGTTACTGGAAGCATCCTAACATCCTGCATCTCAAACCCAGAGTCTTTTCCCCCTTTTATAGGGAATTCGTGAAGCATAGGAGGAGCAAGATGTGAGTGGACAAAATTGTGACTCCAGCACTAGGGTTTTCTGCTGTTTGTTTTGCCCTGTGTTTTATTACCAACTAATGTTAAAACCTGTAGTCCTTACCAAGGCAGGGCACGAGTGGTCTGAGCAGGACACTACAGCTGAGCCACCGTTAATCAAGACAGCATCAGGAGTCTGCATTCAAACAAAATCTTGCTTTACCTTGCATCTGAAATATCCACTTGGGTGTGCACAGGACATACATAGCAGAAACTGCCATAAGCCTGAGAGTTCATCTAGGACTAAAGGAAATTACAGTGAATAGGAAATAAGGGTCAGGACCTTCTCAGGGCAATGGTGAAAATTCACCTAGTATTGCAAGTCCAAGCTTGCATGCCAGACTTCAAGACTGTCAATAAATTGGAGCGGGTTTTGTTCTGCAGAGGAGCAAAAATAAGGGGTTTGGAAAGTATATTTGCTGAAGGGAAGTTTTGTCCTGTCTCACTGATGGATGCTGGACCAGACTTCATCTATCAAGTAGCTTCTAGTGTTGTTCTCTTCAGCTTAGGTCCACTGGCATCCGGGTAGATAGGTCTGTGCTCCATCTGAGGGTCAGGCCCTCTTCTGCCTTTACCGTTTAGCAAAGGTTTTTCATATTGTTGGCAAATTGGCCTTAAAGAACGAATCTTTTCTCTACAGGCTTACATGCAACTGAAATTGCTGGACTGGCACAGAATTATTTGGCGTTATGCCAGCATCACAGATCTAGGATCTGATGAACCTAAACATTAATCTGTAATTTTCTTGGCTTGCCATTAATTTAATGCTCTTTGTCTGCCATTGCAAATTCCAGGGTGCAGCAGATGCACCTAGATAGAATTTCCCTGGAAAACAATAGCAACTATATTGGAGAAGGCAGAAATATTGTTAGAACTTTTGTGATGTATCTGGACTATGGGCTTCAAATTAGGGGTTAATAAAAAGTGTTAGTCAGTATTCCAGGAAATTGTCAAGATCACTAAGTATTGTACTGACTTGACCTATGTTACATTGAACTCACTCTTTCCATGTTTCCAATAAGAGCATACAACAGATTGTTCCAGAACCAGTGTCAAACTCAGGTAAAAATAAATCCCCTCATAATTTAAATGTGTAGTGTATATACTAAATATATCACCCAGAAATATATATCTCGTAAGGAAAACTACCTAAAATATATCAACCCTGAAATCTCCCCTGGGTCTCATGCAAAATCATAGTTTTCAGTTATGATTCCTAAAAGTTAAAATAATCCTTCCTCACTTCTAAGCTGCCTAGCCCTATTTGTTTTACTCTGTTTTTATTGCAACACTGAACCAGCTTTGTTTCGTTGAAGCACGGGATTTGTAAATAGCTAATTATAGCCCTGTTTTTTCCCCTTGAAGCATTAACATTTGGCACCTCAGAGAACAGCCCCTTTTCAACTACCAGACAGTTCAGGGGAGGCGGTGGACTTGGTCTCAAAACAGTAGGGTACTGCTGACAAGCTCTCTTGGACCACTTCACCTCCTGCTCTCGAAATGGCAATCAGATGAGCCAGAGGGCAACTTTAGGAAAATATTTTTCTCTAGTAGCAGTAACATCTGCCTCCTTGGCAGCCTCCGCTGGCAGTTGTGTTGGAAGCTGTGGGTTTGCCCCTGGCCCTGCCGCGTATTTACATTGCTGAGAGGTTATCCTGAGCCCTGCTGGATCCTGTTACCTGATTTTCTTTTGTTCTGTCCTTTTCCCCTTTGATGCTTTGGCTGTTTAACTCTTTACGGGGAACACGTAAAGCAAAAATTAAGTGTGCGTTATGACATGAAATGTATTCATTTGCAAGTATTAATTGGAAAATTCCTTTTTTGATTACAGATTCAGTATATCTGATCTGTTTAGCTGTATTCATTTTGTTTCAGCAGTTTCACTATTACTGTCTGAGCTTTTGAAGGTGCCGCTCTCCACATTTGTGTCTTCCGCTCTACATCAAATCCTCTTTGGCATTCTTATTTCTCTTGCATTTTACTCTCCTGAGTAACTGGTTTTTGGCTGGTGCTTCATTTCAGTGGAATGATGTTATCATAAAGACAATTATAAAGTAGTCAGCATGGGCATATCAATATTTATTGAAATACTGGAAAAAAAAAAAATTCCATTGGCGATGAGAAACTCCTGGCAAGAACTGACATGACAATATGTATTTCACCGATACAGTAAGAGAACTTCAACTTCAACAAGTAACTCACTGCACATTCTAAGAGTTCCATGGATTTAAATCCAAGGCAGCTGCAGAACATCTGTAATACAAATAGTCAGACTTTACAGATTGTCTGTTTACAAACACAGAACAACTATAATAAACCAGCCAAAGCCAAATCCTTTGAATTTTAGTCTGCTTTTACTAATATGTCCTGTAATCAATAAGGCAGTCAGAAGTAAATGTCTGGTTACAAAGTAGTTAACAATTAACATGGGGGGGGGGGTTGGTGATTTTTTGTGGGTGAGGTTTTTTTGGGTTTAGGTTGTTTTGGTTTGGTTTTTTTTTCAGTAATTTTGGCAATCTGGTGGGATTCTTGGAACCACAGATGTGGGCAAATATATGCTAGTTTATCTGAAATTGTTTCCATTAAACTATATGAAAAATTCTTCTTTTCTTGTACGACCTTATTTTAATTCTTTTGTCTTGTATATAGATAATGGTGCTGTGAATACAGTTAGCAACATTTTTTTAAGCTTTTTTCTTTAATATTCAGTGAGATTCACTGAAGCATTTCGACAGGTAAAAAAGAGAAAATACATAATGCAAACACTTGAAATATGTTTTGTTTTTCTTTTAAGAAGGAAGGAATGACCATACTTATCTTGTACATGTAGGTATATGTATTTCACAGCCACCGTCAATTGCCACCCGCATCTTACTTTCTGCTATTTTAGTTTGCTTGAAGGGGAACGCTGTTATTTAAATAATGCTTGCGTGTCTGCTGTGTGGGCTGACTAAGGGAGCTGTGCCTTGTTTGCTTTTGGTCCGTACAACAGTACGTGTGTTCTGTGATAGAAGACAGGCATCTAGGAGTCACAGACACTAGGCTTTGCTGTGTTTGTACCCTATGCATGGACAGAACATTAGAGCTGATTAATAGAGGCGATTAAAATCGTGTGCTTTGTACTAATGCAGATGTAATAACCGATGTCTTTGGTATATAATGTATGAATGGTTGGAAAAAAAATAAGAGAAATGCACCTTTTCAAGTTCACATGAAACAGAAAAAGCTATAACTCACATAATTTACAATAGATTTAAATAAACTACATTTAGGATTATGAAGATTTACAGACATTTAATCAAGTGAATGATTTTAATTTGTAAAGACCCTTGTGTGTCCCTGAACTATGTTCCACTAACTTGAAGACATGCTACAGTAAACACATATATTTGGCTTCTTCATTCTGGCTATATCTTATATAAAGATGAAACCAAAGAACAATAAATTAGCATCATAATTGTCTACAGTGGAAACTATCATATACAATATAAATAAACTATTCAAAAGCCAGCGATCTTCATGAAAAAAATTAAAGGATTAGGATTTTATACAGTTTCTACAAGTGATTGTGCAGCCGATAATCTCAAAAATTAAAGTCAAAATGAAATACCCCTATTGATTTTAGTGTCTCACGACATACAGTAATTAAGTACTGGTAAAATAATTACCAATTTAAAAGAAATAATAAGGAAATCACTGCTCTGCAATTTTATCACAGTTTTTTCCCCACAGGACCTAAAGAATGTAAACACTATGTTTGCGATAATGTTAGAGATTAATACTTTATTTTAAATGTATGTTGATCCACACCTGCACAGTTACCTTTAAGGATAATGAAATAAGGCAAGACTTAATAACTGTGGCGCTACATGTTAATACTGATATCTTCATTTGGACAGAGAGAGAATTGTTTGTTCTTCTCTAATATTTGTTCTGCAGCAGACTTTGGCCTACATAGACACAGCAGTATCACTCTTCTTTCTTTGTGTAAAAGATGTGTATTACCTAACTTTAAAAAGTTTCATTAGATACTGGATGTTTGAGTTGAAATTCAGTTTCTTAATTACTGGCAGTTTTAAAGATAATTTCTTAAGGAGTTCCATGGCATCATCAGGTCATACAATTCATTTGTTTATCCTTGCATCACTAAATGCATTTTTTTTTAAATTTAATTTTTAGTTTTAGTTTTTTGACATCCGTATTTGGTGTTGCAGAAAATACTTTTTTGTGTGTGTCAAAGAAGCTATTGTTTGTGATGGCTAAAATATCTCCATTTCCTTTATTTGGAAAGAGCCATATTTTAGCCACTGCACTAGTTAAGTATATAGTTGAATTGGCTGATTTGTTTTGGAATATTTATCTTAGCTGTTTAATAGCTATCTGATAACAGCAGCAGAAGAGGGATACTGCCTGATAGAGCAACATGAACACGTGACAAAACAAACTTCAGAACACAGTAAGAATGCCAAGCTAACTGGATAACAGACTCTTCGTATTAGCGATTTGCAGGCCCGAGAGACCGACAGTCAAAACCAGCCTCTTAGGATTTGGTGGCGATACTACATAGCGCGTGGCCTAGGCCAGCTCTCTCTCACAGACAGTTGAATGGATGCCACATCATTTATCACAGAAGAAGTGTTGGGTCCTTGGGAGGATGACAGAAGATGCTATAGATGCAGTTTTGCATCTATTACAACTGTTTTAGAAGTCCTGCTATACAGTGAAGGAATTTAGTGCACTCAAATTCCCCACTATCTTAGCTCAATAATACGGGTCAGGTTTTTTTTCTCCTAAGTTTCTTCATATTGGCAATCAGCAGAGTTAAATATACAAGAATCATTCTGTCTTTTTTCATGTTGACATCGGTGATAGTATCCACTTGGTAAGTTCACTTCACTCCAGTATAAAGTCCTATATAGATTCCTTTGGGGATGTGTAGCATATGATTCACAGTTTGCAATACAAATACCCTGATACATCACTTATTTACTATTAGTATTTGATTATTATACCATTTTGCAAAGTCTTAAAACCACATTTTAATTAGTGTTGCTTGGAGCAGTTCAGAATATTTTTTTTTTTTCTTGAAAGCAGAAGCTCTAATGGGTATAATTTATGCTCTCTTTGCATGCAGCATTTCAATGAGAAGGTTATTACATGGCACATCCCCGTTCAGGTGTTTGTAGTAGAGGTATTCTTCGGCCTGCATACTGATGGCCCGGATTTCTGGTAGTCGCAGGAGAAGCTGCCCAAATTTGTCTGTTTGCTGTGGGTAATTACACATCGTGTAGTCCAGCAGAGCAGCATTCACTTGTTCCTGAACACCTTCCACAAGCTGGAAGTTCTCAAGATTTTTGACATCTGAATGATAATAATAATAAAAAAAAAACAACAATTCAGTCGCATTTTAATTCCTGTTTACGAAGGCAGTGTTTCACTAAATGGATGTATTTTTTTTGCCTCCTGACAAAAGCATACTTTACAAGCTGCTGAATATTCAGTGAACCCTTTTGCCAGCTTTCCTGGGAAAATCATCACAAAAGAGCTTTAGTGGAGTGTCTTGTTGAAATTCTGCATATACCTCAAATCAATTAGACACCAATGGAGTCTGAGCAAGGTCAGCTCTTTTCATAGCTTACAAAAAGAAAGGTTGAGGATTCCTAAAGTAGAAGACCATAATATATTGCTAGCAAATGAGTCCCAAGAGGAGGCCCTATCTTTAACCTAGTATGTTACACAATTCATATAATTCTGTATTAATTTTTCTGACCCAAGGTGAAATCTGTGTCCAGGGTATGATGTAGTTAATTCTAATAAAAAGTGACAGGGTTCTTGTTTCTGTTTGACATTTTCTAAATGATTCTGAAAGCCTTTGACTTGTCTAGCCTATGTTAATGAACCATCTGGTACACTCCAGTGACTGCCAAAATAATCTTCCCTACTAGAAACTCTCTAAAATATATATTTCACTGACTAATGATCTTTATAAAATGAAATCATTGTCCTTTGGGTGGAATACCAGATAAGAATGGTGCCCTTTAACCTGAATATGGTTTCTGAAATCCAACACCAATTTTTTTTTTTTTTTGGTATTGGACAACAGGGGCATTTACATCAGTAAGGCAGGTACAGTTTGTTCACTCTGTCTCTGTTTGACTATCTTCTGTTCCTATGCAGCAAGTTCGAGCTCTGGAAATGCTGGTCAGAGATAAATGCCAGTATATTAACACCTCTTTATTTGCTTCCCTGTGTAAAACTTACTCTGATGGCATCATCTTTCGACAGGTCTGGAGAATGCTGAAGTTATTCTAAAGCTTGCAAATTAGAGTGCTGCTATTATGCAGAAAGAGTGAAGTGATCAAAGTGCTCGTGCTGGGAGAACTTGTTTTGGTTGGTGTTTGATCATTTATACCATCAGTAGAGTTCTGTAACACAGTTTCTTTTAATGCTAAAGCATGGTGATACTGAGCATAACTATGCTGCTAATTCACTGTGAATAAAGACAAATCTGCTATTCTATGGATGTTCTTGGATCACAGGAGATGGGGAATTTGGCGGAATTTGGTTCATTGTCAATGCCAGCGTTTGACTGGAGGGGAAATGAGTGTTTTCCTTTGCAAAACAGGAACACACATTGGTCCCCCAATCCATCAGCAGCCTGGGAGGCTCTGTTAAGTTTGGTCTCACTGAAGCTTTTCCTACAAGTACTTTAAATAGAGCAAATGTTGGTTCCTGCACATAACTCTGTGCTGGAATGTGAGAGAAATGGTTGGAGGAGGCAAATATTTTCTTCAGGACAAGAGGATAGGAAGGAGGCCAAGGATCCCAATGGCAGCCCAGGGTAGCGTGCACGGCCTCCAGGGCCTGAGTCACAGGCTTTGAGCAAGAACCTCTCTGGAGCGTGCCGGCTGCCAGCTGCACCGCAGGTTCACTCTTGCATGAGCTGGGGTGAGTGTTTCCTGCTGTGGTCATTACTGCCTGCCTCTTTCCTCTCCCAGTTTCACTGTGGAAATGAAACAAGTGGCTTCTGGATTTGTGCTGCTTGTTTGGGAACTGGGGACACAACCTCAGTCCGAATTTTGCTAGCTGGCTTAAGGAACTCACTAGCAATGCTTAAATTATGATGGCTGTCCAACAAGAATCGTCTGAACTGTGCATTATCCGGAGTGAGGAGAAGTGGAAACTTCAAAGCTGCTATGCCTGGTCCCTTAGCTATTCAAACTCATTTATCCAAAGACTTTTTGCCAGTGTCTCTGGAGATCTTTGGATAATCATGTTTTCATGTATTACACTGGACATTTTCTCACACAAAATATAGCTGTTTATTATTTTACATACCTACATAAAACTCCCAAGGTATTCTGTAGCAAGCGTAACCTGGTTTAAAAATCGGATGTTCTAAGCATATTTTTATAGAGTTAAGAAAGGAATGGTATCACCTATCACAATTATTTTAAATAGGTTGCTTTCAGATGCAAAACGCAATTGTGAATGAATTGTTAGAACATAAGAAATTCCCACAGAAAACAGGGACCATGCTGGAGATTAAACTGTGTTAAGCAGCAAGATAAAATGTATCGTGATTTCAGAATCAGTATTTCAAACCTTTTTTCCCTGTTAAAAATAACTTTAAACATCAGGAAGTTTTTAGAAACTGTTAGCTGATTCAACGCCCTTTAAATTCAGAGGGCATCTTTCTGTTGCTCTGTTTTGAATCATACTGTGAGATTAAATTGTGCTGACTTCTTGGAAAAGCAGGTTCATTCTCATTTTTGCTCTCTGTGTAAATGTCTCTGCATGTAATATATATTTACTGGCAGCATCACAAAATCAATTTTTACAAAGATCAAGAAGAAACAAATTCTGAGAATTGCAAAGTTTCTGTATTTTCCTGCAAAAGTGGGGAATTCGATGTATATTTTACAGAGAACCATTGTGTCTTCAGCTGTGTATTGATATCATACTCCAAGTCAAAGGAGGCATGATATTTTATCTATATTACTCCCATACGCAGGATCGGTGGCTTCTGGCAGTAGGTGTGCCTGTGCATTGTATAGGTGTTCCTATATGCTCGTCAGCTACATGGCCTGGCTGAATTGCATGGAAGTTGCAGAACTATGGGGGAAGAATTTCTGTGTTGTTTTTTTTCTCTCATCTCACTGGACAGTTCTTTAAATACTCCTATGTGGCAACATAAGCTCTGAAGTTGGATGTAAAAACAAGTCCAGTTAACACTGACAGTAAACAAAAAGTAGTTCTGGGGCTTCTATACCACATCCAGCCTAAGGAAATACTTTTAATGTATTTCCTTTACACAATTTCTTGATATTTGTGATGAGGCTCAGTGCTTGTAAACAAGATGTGATTAGTTAACAGTGAAAATATGTAGAATTTTCCTGACTGTTTCTATACTGAATCAGATACTCATAGTCCAAATGATTACAGTTTAGGCATTGCTACATGATTCATCTGCGTGTAGATCTCTGGACTGCAGTCGTAATAGTGGGGATGTAGAGGCAACCTGATGACCAGTTATGGATTTGGGAGTGAGTCTTCATGAAGTAACCAAGATTTTTAGATATGACTTTTGATAAGTGCTCTCATCTCATGTACATTAACAGTAAATGCTGCAGTAAAACAAACTAGACAAACTGGACAGAGAGAGAGAACTCAAAGGATATGTGCTGAGAGCACTGTGTAAACTCTATTGTCATGTCCCAAGCTCTTGTATAGTATTTTGTATATTGTTAAAAAAGAGGTTTGCCAAACACATAGTTGCAATATAAATTACGTAGTTATTTTTGAGACAGAATCACAAACTCTAGCTCTAATAAAGATGAATAACAACAAAGGAAAACATGTGACTATTAAGTTATTTCCAGTAGCTCCAAGTTCTGCAAGTAGAACAAGAAAATGCTATACAGTTTTCACTTCTGGTACTTATAGTATTTAGCTGATAGTGATACAAATGCTATTAAATAATAACTTTGGTTTGTAAGTAGATCGTTTTCCTGTGCTTGTTTTTCTTCTTGGTATTTATTATATACCTCTGGCTAAAGGTACATGATTTAGTTTTCCACGTATTTCCTTTTTTCTAAAGATCCTTTGAGTTAACTTGGTGAAACATCAAGCAATGCTGGCGTAAGTGTGCTGAAGGCAGTGGTGTACGAGTGTGAAATCTGCTACTGATGTGTACAGCACAAGTCTTTTACGCTTTCATGTAATTCTTCATTCCTGTCTGCTTTTTTAGAATCGGAATGTCTCTTATCAATCTTTACATCAGTTAGTAACAATTTAAAGTACACATGTTTAAGCTTAATGCAAGAAATCATTTTCCGAGGTTTAGATGCTTGTAAATTAAATGAGTAGGAATAGGGCTCCCCCCTCCCACCCACACACCCTTTAAATCCTAGCAGCTAGAAAAAGTGTTTTGTGTTGCTACAGTAAGTATCAGTCTCTTATCTCTTCTACTTTATTCACTCAGGGACTAATTACCAACTTTTTACATGAAACAGCCTTACTGTGAGCTCACAGTGGGGCGCACATCTTTTTCTATCCTTATTGGAAAGTAAACCCTTAGGTCTTCTCGAATATATTATATGTTTTACAAGAAATAGCAATTGCTTTTCTGTCAAACAAAGAATTTTTGTTCTCTATAGCTTACTTTTGACGATTAAGACAAAAACAGTATTATAGAGTGTCAGAATCTGCTCTGCAGTCACAGTAAAGATCTGCCCGTATTCCCACAAATCCCCCGCATTTTGATTATTTTCTGTATCTGCTATAAAGCTGTGCATTAAGCTGAAACTGCATACAACATTCAGCCCGAGGAGAACACTTTTGCATATTTTCCCCAAAAATGGGTCTGGTCTTTAGAGGGGGAAAATATTTAGGTTTCAGAGAGATTTTCTCCCTCTCATATTCCAAACATGAAATACTGAAGATTTGGTGGTCTACTAATCTGTAGAGAGCTTCCCTTGGTCTGGGAATTTTGAAAAGAAAAATGAAAGAGAATGAGAGATTTAAATTTGAAAAATAGTAACTCCTTAGGAGCAGTGTAAATATTGCCCAAAGAAAGCCAGTTAAATATTACTATTCCTGTCTTTTATCAGATACTTTTTCTACGTGAAGCAACGAAGAGGTGCGTGTGCAGACAGCTCTGCTGCCTCTCTGTATTTTGCACATTGCAATTCCTGGTGCTGCGAGGACGAAATAAGGTTGTGTTTAGGCTTCTCCATGGGGAGAAATTTCTCTCTTTCACAAGGCTGGAAACAGTCTTACAGATACTCCAGGCAATAGGACTCCACGCCAGCCCGGGGTCGAGGTTCCGCACCCTGAATGCACTGATGAGCCTCATCATTTAAGGACCTTATCGAAACCCAACTGGCCCCAAACCTTAGCAGCTCTTTGGAACAACTTTCAAATGTGTAGGTAAAATATGATGCCTTCCAACATCTAGTGATGGTGTTTTGGCGAGGATGGCCTTCAGGGTCACCCTCTGGGAGGTTTGTCTGTTCTTTCCAGCCAGCCTGCTTGGCGTAGTAAGCAGCATTGCCTCTGCTTAGAAACACGCTGATTTATCAGGGAAAGATACAACGTGCCTCCTCAGCCCAAAGTCGGGGTTCCCATCAGGGGCTTTGTTGTGAGGCCAATTCCCGTTTGACCTTGAAGATAGGATATGTTAATTCTGATGAAGGTTTTTTCCCCCCAGTTCAAAGAAGGGGGATTACCCAGGATGAAGGTGACGTTACCAAACCTTCCTCTATTAAACACAGCTTTTTCCTAATTTTTTTTGCCCATTTTCTGCTAGCCCTGCAAATCCTGTGGGTTACAGGACTTAAAACACAGGTAGATTTTTGACATGTGATAACAAATTTTTTGAGGGTAAGAGTAGTAATGGTTGATAAAGTGCCAATCTCTGAAAATTACCCACAATTCTCCTCCATCGAAACTAATGGCAACAACAGCGGTTCCATATAGCACATCTGTCACAAAGGCAGATGTATGCCATTCTATAGCTAAGCCTTCTTGACAGACAAAATGCTATAATGAAGGAAGATTTATGGTAAAGATAAGCTCCTCACTGCAAAATTCCTCTCAATTTTATTACAGCAGGGTTGTGCTGAATACTATTTACTTAGAAGTCATGGAAAACAACTTTTGATAGATGTGTTTGTTAATCAGTGGTCAGGCACTCTATTTAGCACTTTCCAAACCTTGAAAAACCTTTATATTATAACAAGAGAAACTACTTTTATTTTCTTAAGACTCCTTAGTCCAAACTGAACCTGTAGAAAACTTTTCCTGTTTTTAGAAGCATTCTTTTTTGGCAGTGGTTAAGCTATTTATAACAGTGTGATGATCGATTTCTGACTGTTTATTAGGGTCATAAAGTAATTTTCATTTTCAGTTGAATATAACATCAGATAATAGGCACATTGTTTTGAAAATCTTGATTAAATTCTTCTACAGCAATTTATTTCATTCACCCCTAAGTACTGGGCAAAATGATATATATTTTTAAAGTGAGAATAAGATGCTTATGAGAGAATAAGCTGTAATTCTTAGTCTGAACCCTATTTCATCCCCTCAGTATTCAATCTTGATGGACCTTTGGTTTGTTTCAGAACAACTTGTACTCAACTAAAACATATTTTGGTGTTGTTTTATAGTGGTAGACATCTTTCTACTGTTATTTAAAGTATTGAAGTGTATTTTTCTATTCCAAAAAGACTGTAAAATGATAGGTGCTTACTGACAATATCAGCTCCTGATTATTAAGAACCGTGCTTATTGACTTCTGAAGAACTTTGTAATTGCTTTTGCTACTGTTAGCTCTGCAATGGAAAGGGAAACACGCGGAAATAAGCTGGATTCCTCTCCTTGTGCGACTGTGAAATTATGTTACGAAATTTCAGTTGTTTCTTTTCTTGCAGTCCCAGTAAAAACAAAGGGCAAAGCCTAATTTGATCTCTCGAATTTTTATGACTGGTGTAATTACTGAGTCATCACTTGGGAGCATAAACCAGCTTGACTTTCAGCAGCTCAGGCTGAATTTACTGACTCGAAAGTTAAACAAACAAACAAAATTTCCACCCGCTTCTCATCCTGGCACCCCAGGAACCAACATCCTTATTACTTTCAAATGAGGCATACGTGATATGGTGGTCATTGAAACACAATAAACCAAGATCCTGTCAGGCCTTTTTTGGAGGAAGAGCTGCTTACAAGTCCTGGCCCAAAGTCCACAGCCAGCTACACCCTTAAATACAAAGTCCAGTGTTTCTCACTGAGACTCATGATGGAAAAGCATGGCCAGGTACAGCCACACAGCCAGAAGTGTGGACAGCCAGTTGGGATAGATAGTTTATGCAACTATGGCCCAACCCAGAAGATGCTGGGACAGACCACAGCCACCAAGTCCCACACAGTGACTCCACTGGTGGGGCCTCATGCCATGCATAAACTGCAGTACTACCTCACTTTCTTTCACTTCCTAAAGCTTCCTCCATGCCTGGAGTTATGCCCCTGCTGATGTCCCAGACTTGCTCCAGCTTTGGGTGGGCAGTGCAACATGTTGCTTGTTTCTTGCTCGTCTGGCACTAAGGACAGCCTGTCTATTGCCTGAAGGCTTATTCTGTAGGTATTTTAATCCACGCTTAGTGTTCACTGATAGGATTAGGTTCCACATAAGAGAATAGCTGCTGCTTTCTTTGAAGACATGACAGAGGAACAAGAATTTGAACAGCACTGTTACTCTGTTGTGTCTTCAAGGAAATTCCCCAAACAACTGGAGTCTCCCACCACGTCAATGGGTGGTCTTAGCTATTGCTAGCTACAGGTTACTCTCTGTGAAGGTGTGCTCCAGTCTTTGGGTTGAAGCTCTGCTGCTGCACCAAAAAAAATAACCCTAGGTGATTTAATCCCAAATTTATAGCCTGCCTTTGTAGGCTGGCGGTGAGGGAACCTGCTTGGGCTGACAGTTTCTAGTTCCTGTTTCCAGGTTTGTTTGTATATTTGACCTAATGACCACTTAACGTAAATCACAGATCAGTCCTAGAAAAAATGTCTCAATCTAAGTCTCTCTTTTCCAGGGAAAAATTGTGTAACCACTGTCCTGTGGAACCATGGTCATGTTTGTATGCTGGCATGTGTTGATACACTGGAGCAGAAGTGATTTAGTGAAGGTCTCACAGATAAACTGAGAAAGAATGTGAGTCAAAACTCATTTTTCCTAACCCCTTACCTAATCCCAGGTTCATGTTATATGTCTGGGCTAGAAATGTTTGTCTTCCAAATATTCAGTTGGAATATGCATGGATAAGAAAACTAGTATGTTAATTATCATGCTACCAGCAGGCTTCAATATGTATATATGTTTAAATGCAGACAAATCTACAACCATAGCACTAGTTTCTATCACACAGCTACCAGAAAAAAGTATCACATTTGATAAAAGCAGAAACTAGCCTTCTGATAAGAGTTAAAAAAATTAGAATAAATAGTAAATTTATTGAACCAAATGGTTTCCCCAGTTAATTTCTGAAGCATCATTTTAATCTTCAATAACACATGAACAATACAGGATTGTTGGTGTTTTAAAGGAACTGGCTGTCAATGTCTACAATTTGTAGGGTGTGAATAGTTTGAGATGTCATAAATATTTATGAAATTCCTGGGAATGGTGATGGGGACATCATACACAATCCTTGAAGTTATGAACTGAGGCAGAAAGGGTGTTATATGCAATTTGCAATAACAGACAGTACGGTATAATGTAGAGAGGAGCAAGAAACAATCTATTATTTAGCTGAGAAGAAGCTGAATGTTTAGGAAACGAGGAATGAAAATTTTAGAAATATTTGCTTTTATCTAGAAAATATTTGCTCTGCTTTTGCTTAGACAGTTGCAACTTTTCTGAATGATTGGATTTATTGCACTCATGAGATGCTTGCACATTATCTATCCTTTCCCTTTCTATCCCTCTCCTACTACTCAAGTACTGTTTAAAACAGGGATAATAGACCAGATTAATCTCAGAGGTATTTCTACTGCCGCCAGTGGAACTACACCAAGGGGTGAGATAGTCCTAAAAGAAGAAATATAAATATTTTCTGGGAAAATATCGAATATAAATTTCTACTTAGGTTAAAACACAGAAGTGCAGCTGCCACTGAAACCCTTTTGAGTAGCAGGCTGTATCCTTCTATAAAGCCCATCTGTCTCTGCAGAGTATAAAAAATGCATGATCATAAAAAGCAGTACTCCTTAGAGGAAAAATCTCTCTGTACTAATCTTGTAGTCACTTTACAAAACAGTTTTTAATCCCAAATTTGCATTTGATTTTCAGTCAGGAACTTTTGTGGTTTTTGCAAAGTTTTCTTTTTCCATTAGAATAAGATACGAGGTACAGTTTGTTCAGGTGGCAAGTCCAGACTATGAATAAACCAACGTTATCATATGAAAGAGAATTAAACAGGCAGATCCAAGTGGGGATATATTAAGCCAAATTTAAGCTCTAGTAGTTGAATTTAGCCTGTACTAGATGTCTGGTTTGCCTCAGGATATATTCAGCTTTCCAGCTAATCGACTGAGGAAAACTGCCTCAGGTATGATAAAATTTACAAGAGAGCTCAGTTGAATAGCTCTTGTTATAAATACTAGCTTAAAGGCATTCTTCTGGTCTTTGGGATCAGGACTGTATTTGCATTTAATTATTATAGTGCAAACTTTTTTGAACCTGGTTAAAAATATTAGACCAGCCAATTATATCATTATAGTGGTTTCCAGATAAGAGTAGAACTTCATACCACTTTTTTATTACTTGGTGAATTTTGTTTGGCTTTATCCTTTTATTTAGATCCTAAGTCCTGCAGGCACAAAAATTATTACAAAATTTTCCCTTTAAAAGAAGGAAATGTAGTTAAGCAAAAGTGTTTTAGTGGTATGCTGATCTAAGAGGTACAAGGCTGTACTATTACTTTCTGTCAACATAATTGACAAATAATTTAGAGTTTTAAGTCTTTTGCACTATTTTGAGACAAGGCTTGGTGTAAAACAACGAACCAATCATCTTTTTCAGACATATTGTTTTCAAAAAACTATTTTTCCTCTTTTCTGAGGCTTCTAAAGACAGGGTGTTACTAATTCTATGTGCCAATATTTGCACTAACAGTTTTTTTTCACTGAATTAAGTTATATCAGTGGAAGCTGATTGTAGTTTAGAAAGAACATGAAAAAGATAATCACCTCTGACTGTACAAGATATGGGAAGTGGAAATCAGTAAAAGAACTCTTATATACTCATGTTGAAATAATATAAAGTAAAATGCATTCATTTAATTGCTCAGTGCTGAAAGCACTGCAGTAGAACTACAGTAGAAAGTAATATGCAACTCTTATTAGGCAAACATTTGAATTTTACTATTATTATTTAGAAGAGCTAGACTCTGGGCATTTACAATTATTTACTATGTAAACATAACTGCAAACAGCTCACGAGACCACTGACAGTACATTGAAGCCGTTGTCTCTAAGATGCTGTTTCAATTCCCTATCAAATTACTGTTGACAAAAAAATTGCTGGCTTAGATGGAAAGCGCTGATGAGTGTGGTCCCATCACATATATGTGCCTATCAGTCATCAGATTGTTACCACGCCTGACTGCGACAGCCCATGCGTTTGCTGAAATGCATCACACTGTGTACCGATGCTCCTCACTGACAGTAGAGCCAGTGGCCCTGAGATGGGGTTCTCACGCTGTCCCCTCTGACCCCCCGCCTGAGCCACCTTGCCTCCTGCTAGGCGGAAAAGAACACCACTTCATTCTCCTCTGTTCTCAGTCTAACTTACATGGACAGTAAATACAACTAAGCTAAGTAATTTTCTGCTGCAGTATTTCAAAGCATATTGTTTCTGACACTGCCTGTTGAGCTGAGTGCAAGTAGCAAATTTCATTTTTTACTGTGACATATGCCTATGCTTAGTTTTGGAAGTGGTTTGGCAAACAGGAGTGACAGAAGCCCGAACGGGGACATCTACAACTACATTGGCACTCTGCAAGTGTCAGTGCTGGCATACAGGAAACACTGGAGAGGTACCCAGATGCTTATCATGCTTTGAACTCTTTTCCCAAAGATTTCGATGTGTTCTTCATCTGCATTGCTTACACTTTTAAACATACAAACATGAGAGCTAAAGAACAGTTCACCCGAAAGTCCCTCTGGCAGCATGGTTCCTCATCAGTTAAACAGGTAGGGTAGAGAAGTGTGGAATAGAGGAAATACCCTTACACCTACATTTCAAATATGAAGCTTTTAGAAGAGAGTTTTATTTCTCAGCTGTCTCCGATTTCTTGACCAGAAGCTCTGGTCAGAAAGGACTGGGGGTTCTCAGATAAGGTAGTGCCTCAGCACGTTTTAATATTTCGATTGCTCAGTAAGGAACAGCAAAAATAAGTCAGGTAAACTCAACTTGTGCTCACTGCTCGGATCAGACTCGGATGTTTGGTCAGATGTGGATGACATGTTTCCATGGACAACATAGTCACAGGTTTAACGTGGGGACCACAAATTAAGGAGCTCCAGATCCCCATTAGTTTCTGGCTGGAGCTGCCCCTAACATGATGCCAAAAAATTCATGTTCCCTGCACAAGGGCAGAGGTACTTTTTGGTCCCCTTATGCCACGTGCCAGATGAAAGACGCGAGCGTGCCTCTGGCACTGCGCAGTGCTTGCTGCGATGGTCTGCAGAGGAACTCGGGAACATGAGGGAGCTCAGGCTCCTGCAAACCTGCCCTGGCCAGCCTCACCCCACCAGTGACATAAGTGCCCTCAGGATGCTCTGCCAAGTCCCTTGATGCTTTATTGAATTAGACTGTGGATTTTGCCTTTATTTCTTAGGATCTAGAAGGATTTTTAATTCCAGATCCATCTCCACCTAAATCAACACTTATTGGATTAAGGTCAGTTCTAGCTGGATCTCACTGTGCTCTTCAAAGCAGGGGTGTTTCCCCACCTGTAGGTATTTTTTTACAGACAGGACTGTGAATTGCCATTTGGAATGAAATTACTGCTCTCTTTTTCATTTTATGGTAAAAGATATATGAGTTAGTAATATGAAAATTGTAAAAGCAATTTGGATTTCTTTAAAGGTTAATTTTCCTGAAAGTTATGTCCAGGCCAAGAAACAGTGCTTTCCTGTAACCTTGCGGCCACATCAGACAGTGGGATATGCATTTGGCAGGATACAATTCATGTAAGTACACACGTGCATCCTCGTACTTTGGTTTCATGGAAATGCACAGGCTTTCCAATTGAAGGTATTCAGCAACAAACAGGGCATTTATAGCTGTAAAACACCATAGTCTCAAAATGCCAAAGTAACCACTAATTCCTGCAGCAGAACTGGCCACCCGCCGTACAGGGACTCCTACCCAGCTGCTGGAGAAATGGCCTGAAAAGCCAAATGCCCTGGACATGTTCCAGGCGATAGACTCGCGTGTTTACTCTTGTTCTTGCCTTTCTTCGCTTACATTCACTAATTGGAAGTTAATGCGTTCCCAGAGGCAAATAAATATATTCAAACCAAAAATTATACTATTTTTTTTCCAAACTGCGCATTGAAAAGCACCTTAGTCCTTTTCCTAGTGCATGGTGCTAGGAGCACTTCTGAGTCTGCAGTAACACTGTAGCACCTCTTTCACTAGTCCGTCTGTGTGTTTGACACAGAGATTATTGGTCTCTTCACCTTAATCAAAGTCAGCCTACTTTGACTAGTGAGATATAGACTAATTCAACAAAGATTAATACAATTCTTACCACTTCTGTCCAACCAAACCTAATGAGCTTACAGTTAAGCATAGCCCAGCAACACTTTATTTATTTTGATATTAATTTCCTGTGTCAGCTTCAGGTTTAAAAAAAATACACAGATCCCAGCACAGAAAAGACAAATCAAGCCTGACACCTGGAAAAAAAAATTACGTACTGGGAAAACTTGACATAGAATCCAATGGTGTCAAAAATCCTAGATATCTGATGTTTCAAATCAGACATTCTTCATTTAGACCAAAATAACAGACATTTATAGTGCACCTTACTGCTGGTGACTATTTAACAGCTAGGTGCTCCCACAGCACGGTACTCTTTATGTGCACAGTAATGAAAGTTCAGTATTGATTTTTCTGTAGCTGCTTGTAACTATTATAGTTGATACATCAATAGAAAAGGAAAGCACAATGTTTCACAGGAGGCAGAAAATCAGAGAATACATGATGCTGTGTCAGTAAATCATGGCATAATCTCAAGAATTGATAGATGGTTACTGCTAACTTGAAACCCATGGCTTTCTCTGAAAAGACTAGCCTATAATCGCCCAATATGTTCTAACAGACTGACTGCCTGTAATAGTGGTAAAGGACACAACACAATGTTTCATCTTCAAAATAATGGTTTCCACGAGCCAGGTTGTTTTGTGGTGGAACTCGTTCTGTGTGTTACTGCAGAAGGAGAGAGAAAGAGTGGTTTGAATGCCATTTAGACTAATGCTTAAAGATTGTAGGAAGAAGATTTTTATTTTCCCCAGAGAAGAGCACAGAAGGTTTTTGTTTTAAAAAAAAAAAAAAAGAGGAAGAGAAGTTGTCATTAATTTTTAACTTGCAAAAGTCTGCAGTTAGTTGAAAAGGAAACACAAAAGAGCTGATTATTCTTGAGATCAAAATATTGGAGCTGTTTTGTCAAGAAAGGCAAATGCAGAGAAAATACATTTACCACGGCTGTTTCCAGTACCGCAGCATCCTGAAAGGGAGCCAAAGGCACGTAAGTAATTGAAAGCTCTTTTAAGTGTCTGCTTCTCTCTGCTGTGTTTTTGAGGGGCACAACGATCTCTGAATTTTAGAGTATGCCTAGTGAATTTTTAGCAGGAATGTTCTTAATTACTTTGTTCCCTATTTACTCCCTGGCTCATCTCTGGTAGTTTTATCTGTGGTTTTAATTAATTGTGAGGGTCTTTTTTCCCTGTCTCAAAACAGAAAGGGAGAGAGAACCGCAGGTAAGAGCTGGCCAGCTGGAGCACAGTGTGTGGTTTACATGACACTGCTCCCACAATAATCCCTTAGCAATGTTCCTCTCTGAAAGAATCTTTTCAGTGTGCAATGCTATTTTCCAGTACTTCTTTAGGTGATGTGAGTCTGACACCTCTCCTTTTCAAACTTGCTGGTGACTCCATTCTCTAAAGCCCAAATGTCTCCCAGAAGAGATGGGCTTAGACAAGAGGAAAGGGCTTTCTCAAACTACCACCCATCCAGCCTGCCTCAGACTGGGCTTGAAGAACAGTCTGTATCATTTATTCTGCTTAGGCTACAGGTTTTCCCCCAGTGAAAGACTGGATAGCATCATCTGTCTTGTCCTGAGCAGTTCACTGATCTCTGTTACAATTTTTGGTGTTGGGAGAGAGATAAAATGCTGTTGTAGTGTCATTCCCTATTCTGATATTGAAATCTTTCTCTTCCCTTTCTTGAGATGAGACTTTCCTTTACCTGGCAAGCAGAGGTGTTGTGCTGTATGTTTATATTACGCACCAAACCCTCCCAGTATGGGAGACGCTGTTAAATGTAGGCTTTTCCTTATTAATCTCTGAATAATCTTATGAAGAACTCTTAAAATAGCCATAGGAGGATTGCCATGTGCAGATTAAACTTTTGCAAGCCACATGGACTCTTTTGGGGCTTACTCTTTCAGTTTGCCCCATGCTTGATGGTTCTGCACAGGACCAGACCAATACAGGGAACCCCTGCTCTGAGAGATTCATCCAGTCTCGGTAGCAGCTTTGCCAGAGCCTAAGGAGTTGCAATTTTCACTCCCCTCCCCTTTCCTGCCAGTAGAAGCCATTGGGACACACTCCAAACCATAAGCTTGGGAAAGAGTGTTTCTGCACAGCCCCCTTCTGCCTCCCAATTCATGATCACAGCTGCGTTCAAGGCTGGGCCATAAAGTTTGTTTCTGAGTTTTCCTTCATTGTTTCTTTCCTGTTTGCTTCTATTTCCTCCCTTTCCACCTCTTGCTTGGCTTTGATCACAGTTCCACGGTTTCTCTTTCCTTCCTGGCCTTTTCCCCCTGTTTTCTTGACTCCTTTCCTATCTCAAGCCCTCCGGTCTCTCTCTGTTCCTCTGATCCACATCACTGCTGTCCCTCGTTCTCATCAGCTGCTCCTGGCTCCTGCCCTGCCCAGATATCCTTTTCGCTGGCACTCTTCTCCCATGACTCTTGCAGATCTTTTCTTTCCCGCTGGCCTCCTGTTTAATTCTCCTGCTACTTCTTTTCATTGTTTCTTTACAGTATTTCACTTCTCTATTTTAACTCCCTCAGAGACAGCCATTGCTTTTGTTTCTCTTCCAGTGTCCAGTCTTGCACAAGCGGCAAAGGGATAAAAGAAAGAGGGGAATTCGGCATAGTCTACAGTGTGTCTCCAATAAATGGCCGACAGTCACCCATATATAAACTTTCAGGTAAGACCCTCTGCAATGTGTGTTTCTAACTAGAAATACACAAGGACCAGTTTTTAGTCTATACATTCTGGTATAAAAAGCATTTAATAAGTTGTCTGTTACAGCTGCAAAGTGAATTTAGCCATTATATTCCTTTAGCATGTTCCTCATTCAGTTCAAATTAAAACTATAGGGTGGTCTTACTGCCTCCAAGATTAAGGATATTCATTCATTTATCTATACCTTAATCTATAGCCATTTATTCCCATGTTATGCTGGGAAACTTGGCTAACAGAAGCAGCCACTGATATTAAACACTTCTGCCAATAATAGCTAAAAAAATTCTATATAATCCCATACTTCCTCTGTTACATATATAATACATTCAAACTTGCACCTTAAACATCTAGAATGTACGTTAAAAATGGGACAGAAATTGTTAAAGTATTCCAGAAGTAGAGACACATGTAAGTGCGGGTTATGTGCAGGTAATTTTTCCCCCTTACAAGAACTGTTTAAAAGCCATACCTACTAATAGTCTATAAATATATTAGAGAGGGGAAAAAGTGCAGAGCACACCGATTGGGTTATTCTGAAATCCCCACTGTCTCCACACAAAGGCAGCAGTACAGAATACAAATATTGCTTGATACCCATGTTTCTAATTACTTGCGAGATTTGTATCTAACAAATATATGACCTAATTTTCTCTCAAGCATCTAATCCTATTGTTATTTCAAAACCTTCTAAAATATGCATTTTTGAAAAAAAACAACATGAAAAGAAAAAGTACTTGCTGAAGACAGTCAATCTTTTTTTCCATGGCTTGCAGCTGTCAGACAAGCAGACAACATAAACTAGTAATGATCAGATTGGATCAAATTCATGCCTCGAATAATGCCATTGTACTCAACAGTTACACGAGAGATGAATTTGCAACATTCATTGCATTTTATGAAACAAAATCAGGAGAAATCAACAGTGATTATTAAATTTCCTCTATAATTTAGTGTAGTTTATTCAAAAAACTCAATCAACCATGAAACAGAAGGCTATCTCTGGAATTCCTGCAAGAAGTTTATCATTCACGACTCCTACACCCAGGGCTGAGAAGATTTATTTATTAAAAACACTGGTTTAATTCTTAGCTATACCTTGTAACCTCAGCATTTGTATTTTATTGCTTTTATATTTTGTGGGTTTTTTTCACAAAAATAATTGATTGGAGATTTCGTTAAGATAGATAGTAAGATGGGCACTGTCCTAGTTTCTTTCATGCTGCCTCCACAATGTGTGGAACCTGCATAGGAAGATGGACTAAAACCTGTCAGCTCACTGAAAAAGTGTTCTCAGGAGCAAATGGTTGTTTATCAAAGTTGTCACTCCATACATCATCATTTAGCATCTATAAGAAATTTAAGGACTGATTTTTAATTGTTTGGCTTTGCTATGGGTTTTGACAGATAAAGTGAAGGGAATATGTCTTTGCTTTTGTTTCTCTATGAAGAAATCAGAAAGAGCAGAGAAATAAAAGAACAAGGCAAAAGAAAATCCACTTTGCCCTGCATGTGCTAAAATGTTAAAATTCACTTGTCTCAAAAGATGAATTTTCAAATTATTTGCAAAGTTTTAGATCCTAATATGAAAATATAGCAAGAAACTACTTTCACATTGAGTAATATATAAAGGAAAGGATAAAATTTTCTCAAGATTTATTCAAGATATTTTAAATCAGATTTCTTTTAACAATGGTTTTTGTTACGGTATCTGTAGATATTTCAAACAGCATTGTTTCAATTTTGTTGTACTTGACATAGTATCTTTAATACTCTGGATTTCACCACCATTTACAAAGATAGATAACTATTGTTTTCATTTACCAGATAGGGTAGTTGAGATATGGTTTACAAGACTTCAAAGCTCCATAGTCAGTAATGGAGTCAGAAGCAGAATTAGAGACAAGGGTTGATTTCTCTGTTGGGCAATGCTGGCTCCATGAAATGAGAACGTCCCTCATGAGATGATTCTGAAATGAGGTTTTGTCCATATTCATTTGCTTTACTTTCCCAGAGGATTAAGTAGAAAACTAGAATAGCTCTTCTAGTGGCAGAGTGGAGTAGCCTGGCTGCTTTGCTTGAGACCCAGAGAAGAGTTACATGTTCCAGGAGCAGAGTGGCTATTTCACTGTTCTCCTGGCCCTCGTCATCTCTAATAAGAGATTTATCTCAGTTTCCAAGGCAATGTGGGACATGCAGCAGCAAGGGACTGTATCAGATTGCTGACAACTGCTCGCATTTGAAGTTATCAAATTTGAACTTGACAAATGGAAAAAACTTTGTAAAAACTGTGAAATTAGAAGACTCATGGTAAATTTAAACTTCTTGCCTGAGGTTTACTTTCACTGATTTGGGGACGAGAAAGGACCCGTGTAATCATCACCATTACCTCCTTCAGCCTTCTGCTCAATGCAAGCCATAGATCTCCATGCAGCAGTTGGATATCAAGTCTATCAGTTTTGATTGAGCAGTATCATAATAATTTAGAGAAGCAGTCATCTTGATTTCAGATTTCAAGAAACAGAGCCTCCGTTATACCCGGAGATGAGGTCTTCCAAAAGACAGTGATCTTCACCTTTCAATTTGTCTATTTCTAATATAATTAATCCCAAACTAATATTACATAGCTCATCCTGCAAATGTGTTCTCATTGACTTCCATGGGATGTGCACAGGAGCCATTGTTTACTAGATTAAACTTTAACAAATACCATGTTGCTTCATCGTATTACATCTCAATTACCACAGCATTTCCTCCTTTGGCCTTGGCAAACGGTGCTGCCAAGTTACCCTTCCGAGCTCGTTGCTTCCATATCTTTTTGCATCTTCCCTCTTCCCTGCTACATCAGACATAAATTGTGTTCACTTTCAAGGTCTTGCAGCTGTTCTTTCCTTACCTACCATCAGTCATTCAGTGCCACGAGGTCATCTCCTGCCTCTGACTTGCCTGCAATGCCATCTCCACTTCCCACTCGCCACCTTTCCAGACCAAGTACTTTTCTACTTTCTCCACTCTGACTCTCATGCTTAATATGCCAGATCTCTTTACCCACCTTCTTCATATTCCATCTCAAAACTTTTTGCTGTGACATTTGAGACAAGCCTGGGCTGTACATGGGCTAGAATTGTGCCTGTCATCCTTGCATTGTCTGCCAGTTAACACCTGTTCATCACCACATGTCTAGATTGTGTACTTTAAAGGAGCATTTTAAAATATCACCTGCCATTAAGGATTCCTAATGATAAAATTAGGAAATGTTACTATTAATAAGTTTGTCACAGTGAAAGTATCCTCCTAGCTAGATGTCTCCTTCTATGCTCTCTGGTTTCATTCCCAGCCTATCTGCAGGTGAGACGTTAATTTCAAAAAGTCTCTTTGAAATACTGTTAGCACAGCAAAAAATAATCAAGAATCAAAAGGGGCAAATATTTTGTCAGAAATTAGTATGTGGAAAAACAAACTTAAATAAATCTTGTTTTTGTCTATTAGTCAGCTGTCAGCTAATAATAAATTATATTCAGTCCCTCCCTAGTTATAAATACATATTGATTAGTTTTAAACTCTGAACTTCAGAATGAGTTATATCTGGTCATTGCTAAACTGCTCTCTTCACTAAGAAAAAAAATCCCCAACACCTATTATACTGCATTTAATTAAGACAAGCATCAGCTTTACGTACCATTATTTGCTTCTGCCAAGTCTCTATGGTATAAATATTGAGCGGTCACATCTCCTGAATACTAATCGATCCTTCCTGAATTCCCAATGATTACATAAAATTTAGGAAATGTTTCTTTGCTGGTATTATCCTCCGATGCTTACTGTCGTTAGACATTAGGGTTGAGATATGAGCCTGGATTTGAGAAGTATGCAGTAAGTATTTTTCTAAATTCAAATGTAATGTGGGGAAGCCTGAAAGCCCTGGCTGAATGCTAATGATACAGAACCCCTCGACTGCTCGCTTACTGGTGTTCACCTGGTGCAATCTTACAAGTACACTTGGGTAACAGAATGGGTGAATGTAAGAAAATTGCCAATGGATTTAATAAAAGCACCTCATAATAACAGCCCAGTTATGAATGTGTATTATAAATAACACATATATATAAAAACAGGTGTAAAAGTAGCTGTATATTTACAAACTACCAAAAGTAAAAATGGCTAGAGTGACCATTTTGAAGGCGACTGCATTAAACCCTAAGTACTATTTGTCACTGCAAGTAAGAAGCGAAGACAAGTCTGTCCCTGGGTAAGTGCTTCATTACCAGCTTGCATTGGCTTGCCAAGGAAGGCTGTCAAGAGACACTTTTTGCTTCAAATTTACAGCACCTACTTCAAATCCTGGGGCTTATAGTGCTATGTGAAGATAAAGTAGCGGTTTCTGTGAGCTTCTTGGTATCCCACCAAAGAATTACCAGGCCCGTTTTACAGGAAGGAGAACACAGTCCCTGAAAACTACAAATGGCTCACACCTACCCCATGAAAGCACGAGAATGGCTGTGCTGGCACTCTGGATCATCTAGACCACTGTCCCATTTTTGACAGTGACCAGGAGCAGATGCCCTAAGGAAGAGTGTAAGAAGGAGAAAAGCATGGAGGGATACCTCCCAGGGGCAGTTGCTCGGGCTCCGGCAGCTGGAGGTTAGCAACAGCCAGAAGTGGCAATTTTTGTATTTCATAGCTTTGAATGGATTTTCCTTCCGTTAGTTTCTCCAGGTGACTTTGGTAACCACAAAACCTTTCAGCATCCTTGACACCTTGGAGTAAGGAGTGCCAGAGCTGAATAATATGCGAAGTTGAAGAAAGAACTCTTGCATTTTGAGCCAGTCACCTCCTAGTTTAATTAGTTTCATTCTGACACTAAAATATCAGAATGACAGGGGGAAGAAGCTTTTTAGTTAATTCTTGTTCTTAATAAGTTCCCAGGTTTTGTGGACTGTGCTATGAAGAACTAGTGCAGTCTTTTTAAACAGAGAGTGTAAAAGACAGGTCCATGTTTGTTGAAAGTATATTGTGATTATTAGGAAGGCTGCAATAGAGACCTACATGCCAAAATTTTCTAGGTTATGCCTTTATGTCTGTTTTATACTTAGGTGTCTGTAATCCTGCATGAATTGGTTCTTGTCTAATTTTCCAGTCTTGTTACCTTTTTTTCTTTTGGTTTGATAAAACCTAATTCTTTCTTTCTGTTCTCCTATTCTTTTTGTTTGTGTGCCCTTAAGCATCATAAATGCTACCAAAATTTGATCAATATTCCTTGTTATATTACTTCCAGTTGATGCTTATGCACTTTTTTCCCTATCTGCATACCCCAAATTAAACCCTCAGCAAAAACTGTGGAAGTGAAAACATGTACAGCCCCATGTTTCATCATTGTTTGCTGCTGCAGTTTTTCTTATCTTCTCTGTATATTTAGATTGCAAGCTCACCGAGGCAGAGATTCTGGCTAGTCTGTAAATCGAATAGACCAATGATGTTATGTAAAGTGTATTAAAAAGTGCAATAGCTAATTTAAAATGTGGGGGGGTTTTTCAGCTCCAGAATGTTGCATAACTGCATTGATGTGAGTTACTGGAACCAGGTGAAACCGAGCACAGCCAGGCTTTGTGCTGCTTCTCCTTGGGTGCGTGTTTGCAGGCAGCGCCTTCTAGTCCTGTGAGCGGCGAGGGTAGAGTCTGCCTCAAAAATGCTTCATTTCAGCCTGTTTCATCTGCATGAAGAGCTTAACAGGCAGGTTTCTCTTCCAAAAGTGGAAGTGTTGGAGCCCACTACCTCCAATACCTCCTCTCATCTCAGCTCTGACATTTTAGAGAGACAAAAAGCAAGGAAAGATTAATTTGCGAATATTCTGCTTATTCAACAGAAGCAGGAACGGAGTGTTGCAGATCCAGATGTATTTCTGCTGAACCCTTAAGTAAGGCTGTGGTTTGTTTGAAAACTGAGTTCTCTTTTTTTTTTTTTTGTTGTTGTTGTTGTTTAAGCAAGAGCCCATTATTTGCCATCCACAGCGATTAAATGTTTGCCATTTCTACAGGACCCTCTCGTCTCATGTTAAGTGAGATGTGAGATCAATAGTGGCTCTGCAATTATTTGTCCATTGATAAAGCCTTCATTTCTTAAATGAAGTACATTTATCTGTGTCCCGCCAATGATAAGGGAGCAGTACCAGTCAGCTGCTGCCTAGTCTAGCATTTAGCTCCACAGGCAGATAAGTGCCTGGACATGGGTCAAATGATGTCTAACTTTCTTCCTATTGGCATTTCACTTTACAAACTGCTCTGATGGGAGGTTTGACAAATCACCCTTGCTGAGTTCAGATAATAAAAACTAGCAGGACAAATGGGAAGTTTTGGTAAAGAGAAAACAATGGCTGATTTCAGGTTAAGTGGCCACTCTGTAAAGCTCCCAGATGGTAAAATGAAGAGATCTGTTGTGTCAGAAGATGATAGTACCCCATGTAAGGCACTCATTTGGTTCTTCAAACATAATTTAAATTTAGTCATTTAGCAAATTTAATTGCTGAAAAATTGATCTGAACTCCATTCTGTGATGGGAAGCAAATCAAAGAAACAGTGAGACAAATTTTGACTCCAGTAAAAACAGTGTGAAATTCTCTTTGGCTTTAGTGAGGCCAAAATTTCACCCCAGTGAAGCATGCCAATCTATTTCAGCCTCAGAATTAAAGAATTCAACAGCACATGTGGGACAGTTGGTTTTTCTGTTTGGTTTGTTTTTTTGTTTGTTTGTTTGTTTTTTAAATTTCTAATTCTGATTTATGACAAAGAAAGAAGGGAGTTTTCAAACTAATGTCAAATTTGGTAATCTGGTAATTCAAACAGGCTGATAACTGACACATTTGCTTTTTCTGTCTGTAGTGTATCTTGATTCAAACCAGCAATTATTAAAGACAAAGAAACTGTATTTATTTTTAGGCCCACTTTTTAATAGAGTGTACTGTGGGCTATACTGGTTATATGCTATAGAAAAATTAGGTGTATTATTACTCTGGGATTAGGGTAAAGAAATTGCATTATCCTCAATTTGGCTAGCTCTGGGAAACTAGATATGTTTATTCTCATTTAGTGGTAAATTTGATAAACAGTTATACAACTATGTGATCACCATCTTTCTCAGGTGTGCTCTTTCCATGTTTTGGACATGAGTTCATAAAGATAAAACCTGCAGAAGTAGTGTTAAAAGCAGGTTTAACTCAGGTCTGTCAAAGATTTCTTTTTTCTTTCCCAGTTTTGCAACATGTGCCTGGTCACTAATTTTCCATCAACTGTGTGATTACAATTGCTGAGTTGTCATGGCTCTGTTTTGCTTCTTTTTGCTTGAAAGAAACCTGTCAAATGCAACTAAGTAGTCAAGAAAATTCAGGTTTGCGTACCTCTTGAGCTACTGATTTTTTTAACCACGTGTATTTAGATTGTGGAAGAAAAACTGGCTGATATACCTGAGTTAAATTTTGGTTTGGTATGTTGATTACCTTCGCTCCCTTCGTTAGAATTAAGGGGAGACTGCCTCTATATGTGAAAACACAGGAATGATGCCCCCACAAACCAGGCATGTTTTGGGGTTTGCAATGTGATGTAAACCTCAGTGAAAGAATGGTTGGTAAGGATAATTGCTATCAGAACTGGTGTCCTGATTTACTTCAAAGCAAGATAATAGCTCAAGATAATTAAAATGGAGATTGGTAACAGAAATTGTTATTTCTAGGCCACCTAAACAGAAGACTTCTTTCAAATAAATCATGCTGGTAGATGGATTGCTCCTTTGCAATAAAATGCTTTGGCTTCAGAAGTCCAGCTAATCTTCAAATGAAACATTCAATCAGCATCTATTGTATCATTTGCAGCAAAGACAGATGTTGGTACAGAATTCAGACATGTCCATCAGAAAGCAAGTAGGTGAAGAAGTGAGTAGAAGATGGCTTAGCTGTTACACCAGGTTACACAACCAAAACTGTGAAGGGCAAGTTTGATCACAAAACCTGTTTCTATTTGCTTTACTGTGATCACAGTTGCCAATTAGACTGGTTGATTTGTGTAATGCTGTTCTGGTGTGCAGTGAGAGAGAAAAGCAACATAGGTTTGTTTATGTGTAGTGAGGAGGTATGCAGCGAGGGAATTGCCACAGAGGACTGACTCACAAGATGATTGTGATTCTTTAAGGGAACTCTGATGGACTAGTGTAGTAGATCTGTAGATCATGTAAGTGGATCAATGTGATGGAATTTAAATTTAGTCCAAACTTCCTATGTCTTGACAGAGTAATTGACTGACCACTGATGGTGCAGTGAAGCCGTGAAAAATGGGGTCTCTGCTGGTTGTTTAATGTCCTTATGAGTCCAGGTTCTTGTTAAGCCAAAATACAGCTGAGTCTGAACCATGCACAAGATGGTAACCTCCAGTGTGATTGTGATGATTATGCTGGTTGTAAGGGCTGATTTGTTCTCTGACTTTTTAACCTGTGGGAGCACAAGACCTGAAGGACTGATTCAGCAGAAACGGTTATCTGCTGAGAAAAATAGTCCAGGTATGATGGACTCGCTCCTCTCCAGAGATTGGCAGTGATTGGGCTGAAGGATGACTTGAGGAACCACTGAGGGTAGACAGACAGTCACTGAAGTATGAAGATCCGTGGACATGAAAGGAGACTTTTATGTACAGAAAGGTAAGAACTACCTAGCTGTAAAGACACTTACTTTTATAACCGATGGAGGGAATTTTAAAGTTACCTAACTACATATATATCCATACTATATAGAACTAAACTAAAGAGATGTCACACTTAAGAAACTGGTTTTACCAAACTAGTCTGGCTTATTGAATATCTGCTGAATACATATCATTATGTACTTGGCAGTGTTGGTCAGACAGGGCACAGACAGACTACACGGCCCACTGGAGAAGGGAACTGAGCTCCTGTGCCTTGGTGTATCACTCACTGGAGCGGGTCTATGCTGTTTGACTGCAGGAAGAGTTGTGCACTGCTAGCCGCAAAAGCTACGCATCTGTGTAAGCTTCAGTAGCATCTTCTTTAATGCTACCATCAATCAAAAGCATTTTCCTGCATAAACCCTTTGGAATCTTTGATGAGTAGATAAAGAACAATTACCTTTCTCATTTAAAATCTAGCAAGCAATACTGATATGATTTAATTGTGTTTTGAGAAATTATTGTAAGTGCTTTGGGTTTTGAACATTATTTTACTGTTAGTTTACTAAGATAATCACTTCTGAAATGTTAGGGAAAAGGCAGTGACAAAGGTCTTTGCCCTGAAGGAGATTGCCATCTTGTGAAGAGACAGACATTACGGTACAGCCATGAATAATAAACAGCTTTACAAGGCAGCCTTGTATCTGTATGGTTATAAAAACCAAACAGCTTCTTCTCAATAAATTAATTCTGTGGATTATTGACTTTGTGTTGCCTTTGAGAGGCTTTATATTAGACATACATTTTTCAACCAAGCACTACACTAAAGAATAATAACATAAGGTTTTATTGCTTTGGTTAACACTGTGGTGTGTGTGAGCATCCTTAGAAATGTAAAAAGGCTGGTATGTCTCGAAGCACTTTTTATTCCATTAAACATTACAGGGCCAGACTTTCAACAAGAGCCAGCTGAGGTTTTTGAAATTTTTTTTTTTGATTAAGTGATATATTTTTGGCATTAAGACCAGTTTTCTGTTGAGATGCCTAAAAGATGTAGATATGTGTCAAATGCACCTAGATACTTAGGTACAATAATTGCTCCCAGTTATTTATGTAGAATTTGATGCTTAGCTAGTTTTGACAGCCCTGCTGAATGCCTACCAGCATTGTTAGGCACTTCAATGTCTTCAAAAACCTCACTCACTTTTAGGATGTGAGGTGTCTTATTAACATCAGCCAGACAGTTCATTTATACTTTTGGGCACAAACTTAAGTACTTAGCTGGAAAAGGTATCTATGTTTTTCATTTCAGTTTTGTCATCTTTCTCAATTAAATATTTGCCTCAGGGCAAGTGGTAACATCTTTACATTTTACTCTTTGCACAATAACATCTTTGACTACTAGCAAATTGAATTATGCAGTATGCTAAATAATGAACTAATCGGTGTCAAAGGTGTTGAACCTTTCTTGGTTACATCACTTTTTATATGCAAGTGATGTGACCACAAGGCTCCTATCAGCAGCAGAATTAGCTCTTTGTATAGTAGCATAAATGAGAGAAAAACTGGATAACCTGGCTCGGTACAAGCTTGCCAGGTATTCCTGCCCAACTGCTTCAGAAGTTGAGCAAACTACCTGGCAGAATTAGAAGAGCTAAAGATGTAAGAATGATTCCTAAATCAGTGCAAAGTACTTGAAGAGGTGATGAAAGTGATCAAACAAAGCGCCACCTAAATGTGAGAATTTTCCAAATGCATTTCGCTTATTCAGCTAATTTAAAATGTCACTGAACTTAGATGAATTCTCTAAATATTTAATCAGAGGAAAGCTACAGGCTCTATAGATGTTTCTGTGCCACTATCTAATGACTAAAAAACCTATTTATTAGGAATTAGGAAATCTGAATTCTTGTTATTCATTAGATTAATACATAAAACATAATTTCTGCAACAGGTGGCTTGTTTTTCCTTCTCGGAATCTAAGACATAGAAAGCAACAAAGCCCTGAATAGAAAATGTTAATGGTTACCGGGTAAATTAATCATCTCTTCCAGGGATTCAGAATGTACAAATTTTGTAACACTTGGTTCTGTTAGCGTCATTCTAATTTTTAAAATAGTTCTTTTTTTTTCCATACATATTCTGTGTCCTATACCTCTGAAGCATTGATCTTTTTATGCTCCCTGTATTTAGAGAGATTAATCTAAAATTTTCCAAAGCAGGTTCAAATTCTATAAACACCATACGGAGGGCCATATTTAAGACAGTAATTGACACTTTACAGTGTAACCAAAACTGTTTCTTCTGGTCTAATTGCAATCGTATTATAATAACTTATTTGTAGAATTTTATTCCTTTACAGAATTCTTTTTTTAAACTGAAAATCAAATAAAAACATTACTAAATGTCACCTCTGCTGATATTTCTTTCATTGTTGTGCTTGGCTCAACTGTTCACTCTCTTTGTAGACAAAACATCTTTTGAGTAAACCAGGAGTTTTGGCTACGGAGGTATGGCTGGATCTGACCTTATTTGTGTTTTTAAGTCTCTCCTTTCAACTGTCTGCCAGTAAACAAAGTGCAAACCTGCAAAATCTGTTCCTATGAAGTCAATAGGAATCCATCTCCCTAAGCCTTTTCTTATTCCTGGCACCGGTGATTTTTCTTGACTGATTGATTCATTGGAGGGCACTGGTTTAACTAATTTGTCTTGCATAGGTATCTTTCCCATTCTGTGTCCTCTCCACTAGTACAAAACAATCTTCCCTTTAAAGGTTATTTCCTAGCCAGATCTGTCATAAAGCTATTATCATTAATTTGCACTTTAAGAGTTCCTTTCACTTTTTAAAAACTATGAGATATATTTCTGATTTATGGATTATAATGTGACAGCCGTCATATGCAAAGAAGATTGTTTATACTTACCACAGATGCCTTCGAAAAAAAGGGATATTTCAACCATATCCCCACTCTGTCTGCTTTACAAAATCATATTCAATATCACAGAAAAACATGGCAATATGTAATTTCTACTGTTCTCTAGAATTTCTAAGAGAATTTTATCCTTGTTCTGGAATATTCAGAAACCACATACAGAAATACAGAAAGCTTGTAGGAGTAATTTCTGTAGAAATCCACTTTTTATCCTTATACATAATTTTCCTGCAAGTGATAATTAAAAAATAGTCCTCAGATTACTGTGGACCTCATTAAATATATTTCAAAATTGTGTTTTTCAGGAAAACATTAAAAGAAGCAAAATATTTTCAATGTTTTTAGAAAAAAATAATAACGCTATTAAGTAAAGTATGAAGAGTAGAGTGTACCTACCTAAACTAAACAGCACCAGGAATTTGAGACATACAAATTCTCGTAGATCAAACTGCAGGGAACGAAGCTTTGCTACTAGTTCTTGTGCATGGCTCATAAGATTGTTGAGGGTGGCTCCAGCTTGGGATGCTATTATGGAATAATCCACCTGTAAAAGAGAATCGTATTTCTGTCTGGTTGTCATGCCCGCAGAACCACTTTAGGACATTTCAAGCAATCACATACAACCGGGAAACTCCTGGATAAAAGAATCACTCTCTATTTAGTGATGTTATCAAGTCAAGATGATTTTATAGGTAAATGTATTTTTGGACAATGGTATATATTGAAAATATTATTAAGCTATATATCTTAATGGTATGTCACATCAGTGTGAATGCTGGTTTGTCTGTATTAGCTTTTTTTAGAAGCTTTATATATGACAACTGCTTATGACACCGGTAGCTGTCCCCATATCAGTTTGTTTTATTCATTTGGTGTCTCTTGTTCTCATTGTATTTGTATGATCCTGTGAAGAAAGACTGATGAAGTGAGCTTTGCACCTACGCTGCGTGTATTAGTCCAGAGGGACATAACGGTATTCATGGGAAATGGTCCAGTGTCCGTAACTTGGCCAGAAACATCTATTCAAGCCCAGAAATGTCGGTGTATTCCCACAGGAAACAGAGGTATTGTGTGGGTGGTTTCTGTTCTCCTTAGCTACACAAAATCCTGGTATTTGTTGGGGTTGGTTCCAATGGACTTGTTCTGGCGAGTCCTCCCCTGTGAGTGAAGGAGAAGCAGGCAGGTGCGTGACACAGGCCAGCTGCGCTTGCATTGTCCCCAGCAGCAACCGCAGGGCACGGAACTGGTTTCTCTGGGGCACAGAAAAAAGCGGGACTGCTCTGGAAGTCTGCTGCCATTATCATGCTGCCCATTCATTCTCCGGGGAGGCTGACCCATCTATGAGTTTTTCAAAGTGACACTTGTATATAAAGATCCAACAGAAAGCTGGAACTAATACACCATATTAAAAAAAAATAATGTAATATTCGCAAGTAAAGTATACTTAAAGCCGACACACCCCTGGGCAATCCTTGACTCTCGGGCAACCTCCCCACTGCTGGCACACTGAAACTTTTTTCCGGCTAATGCCGGTCCCATTAACAGACCATTTCCATGCAGATGGCTGTACCTGCCTCTGCTATTCTGAAGACCTGCACCGTTAACTTTTGCATACTTTGTCATGGGATGGTGAGCAGCAGCAAAGTGCTCGGGTACCGCAGCCTAGAGGAACACCGTGATGCCAAGGTGAAGCGCAGTGGCTTGGGAGGGGCTGGAGGCTGTGAGACTGGGAAGCTCCAGCTCAGTGACAGCAGCGTGGAGAAGGATGCAACTGCTTCAGCTGAAATGCCTTCAGCTCAGCCCTGTTTTCATCAGAGTGTGTTACATACCCCCTACAAGTGCCACTGTCCCATGAAAATGGCCCAGTGTGTTGCTTGCTTCTGTGTTGAATGGCTCCTGGCCAACTGGCTGAGACCTAAATGGGTTATTGACACATTTTTAAAAAAATTTTTTCTTGCCTGGCTGCTCTAATATTACCAACACCTTTCTCTTTTAGGAGCTTCCATAACAGGGAAATTGCTAACCATATTTCATGTAAGCACGTGTAAGTGAAGTCTGGCTCTAAACTAAGACTAAGCACAATGGTAAGTGCACACTTCGGGTTAATGATTTGTTTAAAGGTATCGGTGCTCTAATCCCATCTTTAAGGTCCCCCGTAATAGAGGAGTTAATGAAGAACAGCCAGGTACCACCAGAGGAAACCGACCAATACTGCAAAATATTGTTTTTCCAGGCACTGATCCTTTAAAATCTATTGTTTTAAAAACTCTTAAGAAACATGTATTTTGAAATATGTTTTTTGATTTTAAAACTACTGAATTGATTTTGCTTAAGTATAAACAGTAGTAAAGCAAGAAAAAAACCTGAAAGACTTTAAACTTGACAAAATTTCAGCCAGCAAAGACAGAGAGATGACTGAAAGGAACTAAAAATAACTTCTCCTAGTGATGACCTTAATATAATCAATAGGTTACTGACTTTTAATAAGACCTTTTATTTATATGTACTGTTAGTGCTCCCAAAATATTCACTGAAGGCAACTGTACAAGAAAAATGAAGTTACACTTTTTGTATGGATGTTAAGAATAACACTGCTCCAACTGTGCAAAGCATTTAAAGTTGTGCTTATCTTTCAATTAAGTCAATGGATTATGCTTAAGTATCCTGTGAGGGAGGTTTTATTGCTCTCTTGTACACCTGGGAAAACTGAAGTAGTGACATTAAGTCGCTTAGTCAGGGCCAAAGAAATCTGTGAAAAAACTAGGATCTGGTCTTTGGAAATCCCAGCCAAACCATCTTTCATAAACTGCTTTTTAGTTCACCTGTTATTTCTCTCTCTTTCTATATATACACTTATACATATTTCTTTATATATAAGTATATATACGTATATCAATAATAAGAAAAAACAAAGTAACATACCTCAAATACTTTTTACTCGAAGAGCAGTTTAATATAGTGACATGATTCACCTACTTCATATTGAGAAACTGGTCACATATAAATACCAACTTTCACAACTTAATTTCCCTTTTGTAATTGTTAAGGGGGAAAAAAAGCTCAAAATCCCTCACTGAGGTTCCAGTTTGTGGGGGAAATATGCTATTCACTTCATAATAAGAAGTTAAGATGTCTGGATGTCAAGAATATCAGTGGCCTTAGTGCAGCGATTATGCCATAACAGAAAAACCCAGTAGATGCCTGGATCTCCCACCATCCCTCTACTGGAGAGCTCTCAGGCAACCTGCTACTCTTTCAGGTGCATTTAATATTTGCAGCACCAGCAAATTTGTCTGGGAGGCAAGTCCTCATCTGCCACTCACCAAGAGCAGGCTGTATTAAATTTTTATATTTATTGACATTTCATTACCATAATTGACTGCAGTTGGTTCTCTAGTAGAAGGCACAGGGCTGCCTCCTAAGCAGGAGAATTGGTCCCTTGAGTAGGATTTGCAATTAAAAACAACGCAGAATGGATTTTTTTTTTATTGTGTAAATATGATGAGTTGAATTTTCAGCTTTAACTAGAGAATACTGGGTGTGCAGAAGGCTTTTTTCAAGAGTGAGCAAAATTATGAGTCAGTGGAAAGACGACCCCCAAAGGTGTCAATCAGTTTATACAAAATCAACTGTGCATGAAAAAGCCTCTGTTAATGTCTATTCTGAAAAAGCAGTCGCATTAAAGAGTACGCTGTCCTGCTTGCCTGGTCCTGTACGCAGAAATTGATACTAAAAGGTGTATTAAATCTTTTACCTTCCAATTTATGATTAAAAACACTTTTAAGAGACAAAGATTGAAACAGCCTGGACCTTGAGCAAAATGCTTAACCACATACAGAAGTCTTAACATTTACTTTATATTGTACTATTAATTTCATTTGGTACACGCAAATCCACAACTGAAATAAATTATTCTTGCTTCCCAATTAATAGTATTACATTTCACAGTTGATTTTGACATTGAAGATGGTATGTTGACTGGCATTTTTGAAAACAGCAGCTTTGGTGAAGCCTCTGCCTTATCTAATTCAGAAGTAAAAGGTTGGGCATAAAGTTAACGCTGCACAGACAAATGGAGGTGTGAATTCCTCGTGTACCAGTACACAATGCTATCTTGTACGATGAATATAGCAATGACAAAGAAGTAATGATAGAGGCTTAATTGGGTTAGCTTGGTACCCAACCAGTGCAGAGAGAAGAGCACTGAATAATTTACACTGCTGCCTGTTCTTGCTGTTCTGGTGCTTAAACCGGCATGTTTAAGGTTAGTATGGACATACTGCTATGTATGTTATACTGCAAGCTGTGCTGTAGTATAGCATTTGCTAACTGAAGTGTCTAAATCTAAAATTAGATACTTAAAACCTCTGCTCTGCTGCCACCTAACTTTGTGCTTGAAGTCCTCACAGCTCCATCTTTCACCAGCCCTTTGGGTGCTAAACTACCTCTAGGCATGGCCGGGACTATCCAAGTCATGACAGTGGTGAGTGACTGTGTATCCAGCTCATGCTACAGCTCTTTTTAGATTTGTGGACTACGTGGGTTTCATCTACATGAGGCAACAAAAGTACAAAAGGTGGAATTTGGTAGCAGGCCAGCAGCTGGAGCGACCAAGATATGGGAACTCTGGGGTCAAATCTCCAGTCCAAAGAGTGTGTGAAATAAATAAGGTTATAGCCTGGCAACTGGGGTATCTTTCTGAAAGTGAGAAACTTCAGGTTTATTCAGGTAAATCTGGCACATCTTGTGGACATCTTCTGATCATGAGTACTGGGCAGAAAGAGAGGGACCTTTGGCTTGGTTTGGAGAGGAACGATTTGCTTGGTGCCTAACTCTAGCAGGAAACTTCCATCTGGGAATCCCAAGTAGAAAAATGTGCATAAGTCCATTGGACCAGCAGCATTCACGTCATACCTCTCTCCTCAGCATTTCTCAAGGCTACCTCTCACAGTCACCACCTAGTTTGCTGCTGGCCTTCCTTGCTGCCTGCGTGGCAGAGGTAAGGGCTGGGTGGACGAAGCTGCAGGCTCTGCGAGAGGGCAGGGCAGTACAGAGGCACCAGCAGCAAAGGAAAAGAAACAAAAAAGCTGATAGTATTAGTAAGAGGGTCATAACTTAAATGGGACTGCAGAGAGACATGACAATACTGCATATTTTTTCTAAATCCTTTTCTTGACACAGTTGAGAGTGACTTAAAAGTCCAAATCTCTTTAATGTCAGTGAAAGCAAGTTAGACCAGTGCTGAATGTTTATGAACATTCTACTTTAAAACAATGTATCATAATAAAGTACTTGGATTTCAGCAGCATTTAGATATTCAGCTATCACATAATTTCTCAACTGATAAACAGAGAGGTAAGAGACATGGAAGTGACTAATTCTGCAAGTTTTTTCTCACATGGAGGTCTCATTTAATGCAGTGAGATATTATTTGAGGCGGAACAAAAGACAAACCTTTTTTAAAACATGAAACTATACCCTGGGCTAAATCAATGCTGAGGCTGAAGGCCAGAAATGCAGGGCGCACTTGTGCTTTTTTGTTCTGCAAATGATTTATCATGGTAATGAATGATTCTTGAAGCTAATTCCCTGGTTTCACTGGTCTCAGACAGAAACTTTCTGGTCAAGTCAGGTGGTGGCTTCTGGTATCAACGCCTCTTTATGCCCACAAAACAGAGCCTAACGTTTAATTGTGGAATCAGGTTCCTTCCTTCTTCTAAAATTAAACTGTGTTTGATTTCTAGGATGTGACAGTGGGGTCATATGGTGTGAGGAAATGTTGTGTGGAACTGTACCATCCCTTTTCAATGCTTCAGCAAACTTGGACCAGTCTCCAGAATACAGGATTAGAGTGATTCTACTTGTTGATAGCTGTTACCAGTTACTGGCTATCACTGAATGCCATTTCCAGCAGCCAGAACAGGAATTGTGCAAGTACAGAATAAAGCCCCTGCCGTGGTTGTATATGGTACCTGTATAATGAATAAATATTCTAGCAGACTAAGGTAGCTCAAGCCCCTGAAAGACTGATCTCATCTTTGATTTAGTAAATTAGATCACCGTGTGTTTGGGGCACGAAGGCAAAGGAGGCAGTGGGTGCCTAGGTGCAGCAAAGGGACTGTCCGGCTCCTCCCTGCTCTGCTCCGTGCAACCCTGCCCAGCACAGCTGGCTGCTGCTGATGGGGGGCTGCTCCCCCACCGCTCCCTCCGCGGTTACGAACTCCACTGAAAGCCTGGCGAGTGGCCCACAGTGGTTTGCCCCGGGTTTTGAAGTCCTGACCATGCTGAGATCCTGTGAGCTGGCTGTAGTGTGTGGCTATGTGGGTAGATGAGACTTTCTGTCAGAAGAATGCATTCAGCACAGTATATAGCAAGCAAGTTAATTTACTACCACAACCATAATTACTCTTCCACTGTTTCCTGAAACACATATTTCAGTGGCAACTATAGTGGTTATTAAACTCATTTTAAGCTTTTCATATAATTAATACTTTCATTAAAAATATTGAAAGCAGTCTTTGTGTTATGTTTCTAAGCAAATGAACATGGAAAAACACTTTGAAGAGGCACATATGTACAAAAATTGAGGAGGACTCAGCACAGACAAAACCAGCAGATATGCTTATATCAGGTTTGGATATATTAATTAAAATTATGATGACTTATACAGCGTAAGATGCTTGTCATTTTAACATGATACACAATAATAGAAGATAATGAATTAAGTTGCCAGTGGACCTTTCCCCTAGGATGATGTTATTGTGCTTGCTAATTAGCTATAATATGCAAATAGTAACACTCCAAAGTACTGCATTTACTTTGTCTAACTGAGTTTCAGAAAAAGTAGTACATCAAAACTGGAAAAATGCTATGCCCTGTAGTTGATCATATATAGATTCATTTATAGTAGATATATTTATGTTATAAAACACATAATAATAAAGGTTTTGTTAAGTTTCATGCAGATAGCTATTTTAATCAGTACCACTAAATTTTCCATGCTAGTAATGGTGATTATTGGGTTCTTCACATTATTAGTACGAAGACGCTAATGTAATGTGCAGAACGTATCTAACCTAGAGTACAACAGAATCCATTTCTTTACCAAAGTGTTGCAATGCACCTTGTGTTTTTTATATAGAGACGTGATGATATGGAATCACTGATGAGTTTGAATGTCCATAAACTTCATCGGAAGACAGACCATCACTGGCTATTTTTTCTGCATGTTTAGGTAACATCACAAGGGCTGTGCTAACTCAGACTGTTTCTTCAGGAGCTTTTAACCATGTAAGTTCATTTCCCCTTATTACCTCCTTATCTTACAGAAATTTCTACTCTACTATTTTAAATCCTTTCCCACCATCCCACCGGATGTGCTCGCTTTGAATTCCATCAGTATCACCACTCCAATAGGTAGTTGGGACAAACTGATGTGGTGCTTTCTTCTTTAAGCTGGGTCTCTGAACATCTTGTCTCTCATGTTGGGCAAGCTTAAAATCAAATATGGGACATGAATTTATATGGAGAAATTAGTTCACTACTATGGGAGTTATATGGAGGACTAGCAGCCTTGAAGAAATGCTGCCAGACTCCAGGCAAATAACTTTTGTTCTCTTTATGGGAGCAATGTGTACAGAACACAAAAGAAATGTGTTTCCTATGAATGCAACAAAGTTAGCATGTGGGAAATGGAACTGTTCTGGCATGCAAGGATTCATGCTGGGTGCCCTCTCTGTGACTTTTTACTGGAACTGGAATTGTAGACTTAAAACCATAGTGCCATGATGGTTTCATGGCAACATAGCAAAGCAAATGTAAATTGGGATCAGTTTGTTCACAGGTGTGTCCAAGGCCACTTGGAAGGCTCAGAATGTTTAATGAACATTTGGACAAACCTGAATTGGGCACTTTCATGATTATAACGGAGTTTTGATGTGTTTTACCTAGTTTAACCAAGAACATCTAGTTCAGTCCCCAAAAGCAGCTAGCATAATATCTTCATAAGGCATGACGCACTTTCAACAACTAGCACAACCTTGTTTTATTTTCCTTTAGGCAGAAACCACTAGAGTGAAGAACTGTGCAAGCCTGGATACAAGAGAACAAGTACTATGCTGAACAGCAAAATAATGATTGCTTGACCTTGTTTATATCCACCTTGAATCAAATCCTGCGTTTGTTTGCCTACGTAAGGACTTCTAGATTTGGCCCTTGAATGCCAGTACCTCTTTTCTGCCAGCTACAGCTATGAAGCTTCACTGACTGCAATCACAAATCTAATGGAAAAAAAAAAAAATTACTTATTTCCAAGAACATAAGTAATAGCTTTCAATTAGATATCCATTATCTTTCTATACCCCATGACTAGTGTATGTATTTTTAGTCATTTCTTAGGATGCATAAAAATGCCTGTTTCCTTATCTTTTTTTTTTTTTTGCCAGCTCCTTTCTCTTGTCCTTCAAAGACACTCCTTCCTCTAACACCCCTGTACACAGGATGATCTTTCTTTTTGATACAGTCATCTGTAGCCCACAGTTTGAAAGTTCAGCTGCCTCTTGAGAACTTTTTCAGTGGCAAGGTGATCTTCCCTTGAACTTGCAAGTCTGTTCCCTAGGCAGATTCTCCAAAGGCCTCAGCAAATACAGCTATGTTGGGACAGTAGAAGCCTTCTTTTCAAGTGGGAAAGTCTAACAGAGATTACGTTGCCACAGTAAATTCCCCAGGCCACCCATCACCACCTTTCAATAAGGTACAGTTGAAAGATCTCCAGAATATCCTATCCAGGGGGAGGTTCATGCCACAAAATTCTGATCTAAATTGAAGTTAAATTTTGATTTGCTTCAAAACACAACACTGTCAAGATCGTGGTTATCTATCATGCTCTTCTCTGGTGCTATGCTTTAGAATACAAATCCAGGTGGAAAGATGTACTTGTGCGATGACTTTAACTAAATCAGTAGTTTCAACAATCTCAAAAAACTCTGAGATTTAGGCACATTTTTGGATGGCTTTTTTAATCTGAAAGACTTTGACCAAACTCAGCAGAGGGAAGATTTGGCAACAATATGTAGAGTGTAGGTATGAACAAAATGAGCAGCTTGTGTCTCGACAGCCGAGGCTACAATTCATGTGTTGTGTGTTGACTGCTGCATGAAAACATGTGAACATGAAATATTCTGTTCAGAGCTTTAGCCGGATCACGGAAACTGGCAGTGTGTTGCTGATGTAGAAGATACAAAAGGAAAGTGCTCACGTTGGAGGAATTAAAGTTCTATAATTAGAAGTGATCTGTTAAAATTACATGCTACATGGCAAGCCTATGAAACTTGGCGTGTGGAGAGGGAGAGCATATTGGCAATGATTTACAATTAACCACCACATTGCAAATCACTCCTTAGCTGTTTTCTATTATGAAATTTGGAGAGCTGTAAAATGCATTTGTGCTACTTTATTTCCTTTTGAAATGGTAATTGCTACTGCTGAGGGGCAGTATTAGTGCAGAAAATGAAGTGTGCAGCATAGGGAGGAACTTGTTTCTGAGGAACTGCTGAGGAATTGTAATGATCTGAAAAAAGTGCTTTCTTGAAACACATGCACACAAAAGAGCTTCATTTATGAAACTCCAACCAAATAAATAACAAAATAAAATAAAACACAGTCTTTTTTTTTGTGCAAGGGCCAATGCTTACTACTTTGTTGCTGACTCCACTTTTTCCCCATCAAAGTGGGAACAGTGGATTGACACTGAGTAAAACTCATAAGCCAGTGGCTTGAGGGAAATGCAGATGTATGGAAATGTGATAGGAATGCCCTAAGGTAATGGGTTTTGAGCCAATGCGTTTGAAAATTATCAAGTGTTCTTCTGACTACTAGCCCATTTTAGATACCTAGTATGGAACTGACAATGGTATGGCCCTGGGGAGCTGGATGAAGTTTACCTTCATATCTGAGGAACAGAGACTGTGCAGCCTAAGTGGAGAGAGCAGGTATGTTCTAATTAAGTGATGATAAGTTCCCCCTTACAGGTTCCCCCTTGATTGTGATTGTAAAAAGGACTGTGTTTATGAGTAGCTTTTATGGAGGGATATATTAAGCAAAGCAAGGAGTGAGGCTTCTGAGGTCTTAAATTTGCTAACTTGTGACAATAATCATGATCTCTCAGGTAATAAAGTAGGCTATCTAGCTCAGGTCCTCAGCTTAAAGTTAATATCTTTGAAAGCCAGATGATTGAGTGTAATTTTGCTCATAGTGCTTTGCTGGTAGCAGTAAATAAACATCTACAGCACTTTTCATCAGAAGTGTCAGAGTGCTTTCCACACCTTAATCAATTAATTTTTATGACACGGTGGCATGGTTATTTCCCTTTCTCTACAGGAGGAACTAAAAGGATCAGGGCAGCAACCAGAAAGTATGCAGCATTCAGTGCAATAGCAAAGACTCATAATGTCGGGTCTAGAAGCATGGCTTTCCAGAATTATTTTACAGTTAATACAGAGGAGACAGAGTCATAATTGTCCTTTCATAAATACATTTGAACTAGCGTTGTGTCTTAGGATGACAACAGACCGAGCTGGTGCTGCCAAGACAGTCCATCTCAACACTTGAGGGAAAGAAGCAGTTGTATTGGATCAGCTTGGCTAAACAAGTAACTTACAACTGAGCTACAATGCCAAAAGGCAGTATACAGCAGCTGAAGCCAGGAATGGCTCAGAATAAGTAGTTTAGAAGTACTGTCCAGGTATGTAGGAATGATGTTAAAAAAGCCAACGCTCAGCTAGATTTGAGAGTTGCGAGGCATATCAAATTGCTAGTTAGGGGATGAACAAGGAAAATGTGGGGCTGCTGCTGGATTCACCTGCTGATTTAGTGGCAGCAAACACGGATCAGGCTGAGGTAGTCAGCGCCGCCTCTGCCTCAACCTTTACTAACAAGGTCTCCCAGGCTCTGTGCTTTGCAGCAGGGCTCGAGGAAGAGGAGAGTGACCAGCATCAGGTATAAGTTGAAAGAAGAGAGAGATTTAGACCAGAACTAAGAAAAAACTGTCTCCCCGTGAAGATGGTCAGGCAGTGGCGCTGGCTGCGCAGGGAGGTTGTGCAGTTTCCATCCTTGGGGGTTTTCAAAACCCAACTGGACAAAGCCCTAAGAAACTTGATTTGAGCAGGGGGTTGGACTAGAGACTCCTTAAAATCCCTTCCAGCCTGGATTATTCTGTGATTTTAAGATTTGTGGCTCTGGCAGTTCTAGATATTTTAAACCTTCTGCTTAGCTCACCCAGCTTTGTCCAGCTAAATAAAAAAGGTTCTTCAATGAATGATTTCACCCATGAAAATCATTTAAATAGGTGATGTTTTAAAGCAAATGCTTTTGAATGGCAAATTGCATACAACTCGCGTACTGGTGTAGTAGTGGCATTTCTGCAATACCTCAACTATCAGAGGTCTTTCCATGAGCACGGATGCCACACAGAGCCCAGCAAGCGCAGGCACAGTCAGTGCAGCTGTGCCCACTCTGCAATCTGGTTTTTAACCTAGGATGACAGTGACCAGAGCAGAATGAAATCAGGACAATACAGTGGCATTACATGTAGATTTCAGACTCCTTCCAGTTTCACAAACAGCAGCCAGAGACTGCATATTTACTTCAGGTTTGGTGTCCCCCTGTTTCTTAAGGACAATCTGTGGTTCATACATGGGAGTATGTTCTCCAGTTGGTAGCAAGCATGAAATGGGAAGGAGTCCATCCATAAGGAAAGGGACTTGCTGTAGTGTTCTTGTTTGCTGTTCTCGTAATATGGCTCCTTGCTCTCCAAGCAGCCCAAGTGTGAAGAGGAATGTACAGAAGATGATGTAAGACTCTGGGGGTGCTTGCACTGACTTCAAAATGACAAACTTTGGCATAGAAAAGCAAAAATGGCTTGAAAGAAGGATGTATTAAACTTATTTGACAAACCTGGGGCAAAAATGGATGTAATCAGTCCCATTTAGCCAGGTTTTAATTTAGTTGGAGACTACAATTCTGCCTGGAAATATACAACTTCCAAAACCAGCTGATGATTTGCAAGCAGTACATTTAATAAGCATCCTGCTACCTGTTGTCCAACAGTGATGAAATGCTCTGCTTTGCCTTGCGATCATGTACAGCTGGGGTTTTTTTTGCAAGAAAAGATAAAAGTGTCTAATGAGGTAAGAATTATTGCTGTGGAAAAACGGGGACAATGGCTAGAATTTAAGGGTATTTAGATGTCTGTAATGATTTCGGTGGGACTTAGGTACTCAGTACCTTTAAAAACTAGCTAATCACATAGCAAATGAGACACTAATGTAGCAGTTCTCTCAGGAGCAAAAAACTGTCAATACACTTATAGCTTTATAAACAAAGGAATAAGCAAGCACCCTGTGTGGTAAATAAAATAATTGCTGGTACAATTGTCTGTATTTTGCAGACGGTGAAAGGCAAAGGGGATCACTCATTTTCTTAATAGCACCAATATAAATCAAGAGTAATGCAATGAATTTTAGCTCGTATAATTAGGGAGTACATCTTTAACTCAAATAGGTTAGTGACTTTCCACAGGGTGCAGAAGTCAGTTCCATAGCTAGAATTTGAATTTTCCCACTTCTTTTCTTGGACAAATTGATCCTTTCTCCCTTCTACTATACACCTTTTAATCATAACTGCAAACAGTTATTTCTCCTTCTGATTCTTATAAACACTCGTTCTTAGTGTTAAGAAATGGCTACAGTTTTAAGATTATAACTAAAACTGTAAGCAGATTCCACAACATGCAGACACAAGCGATGTATCTCAGAAAAGGGAGCTCTTTACCGTTTGTGTCTAAATTGAGGCAGTTTAGTTTGCAGCTACTTAAGTACCAATGGGCCATTGTTTTCACGTTGAATCAGGAACATAATGTACAGGCACACTTTGCTTCTCTTTGATACTGTGATTTTTTTTTTTTCCCCTGTTAAAACCAGAATAAGAATCTTAGGAATAAGGTTCTTATTTTACTGTCAAGTTCTTTGTGCTTTGGAAAGTACGAGGGAGGCAACACTTTCTATTTCCTTTGGGTTTTCTCACAGTTTTCCTAATATTTGCCACATTATTGCTCTCGCATTTTGGGAGAGCTATGCATCTGACACCTGAAGAAAATTAACCCTTGGAAAGCTATGCAGAAACCGCAGGGTGCATACTCCGAGACAGCTCCTGAGACAATACCTGCATTTATAGCCTATGGACTGAATAATTTTCCTGGGATTAGATGTCTCAGCTGCCCAGTTTCTCACACATGTGCCTACTTCTCTAAAAGCAAGATATTTCTACGTAGTAGCTGCAGGTTCTCTAGGTTTCTGACCCAGCTAGTGATTCTTTTGAGCAAACCACAGTTCTGAAAGGAAAATAAGCTACAATTGCTTAGACCTAAAGCATCAGCTTTGGGAGTGTTGTTGTTGCTGTCAGAAACCATTTTAGCCCCAAGGAAACACAACTTCTCGAGAAACACTTCTCATCTGCTATTTTTCAATCACTGAAGTATACAAGTATATTTGAAAAGCAAAGTGCTTATGATTATATCTGCTTTTATAAGTTTAACTGTAATCAGCAGACTAGGAACAGAGTGCACGAGTCATTTTATCTACATTATTTGTGGTGAATCTCTGAGAACACAGAAGTGCTTCTGACCTAGTTAAACTCCTGCTATATTGAAAATGATTATTAAAAAGCCATCAATACTTCTCTGAGCCCACATACTCACTTGTTGCCCGGTAACCAGAAGGATGGACCCTTCCTTCCCATGTACCACTTGCCGGTAAATGTGATCTAGAATTAAGAGTTCACTCCAGCAGTTCTGAAGCAACTTCATTTGGTCATCAACCTGTAAAGCAAACATGAACATTGGTGGCATCACTCTGGAAGTAAGTCTTACATCACGCTACAGAGTCAGTCCTCCTTCAAGCATCTGGTTAACGTCATGAGAATAGAAATGCTATAAAAAATTATTCATCCACAAAATTGCTATTCTCAGCTGAATAAATATGGCACTGCTGAAACCTTTTTCTGTAAAACGTATAGAGTATGTTTATGAAATGCTCATGAAAATGTGATATTTTTCTTACCCAAAACAAGAATAGCAGAAATAATGCTAATGTGAACTTTCCCATACTGTCCATCCTTAAACCTCAGTTTCTGGAAATAACAAGGAATCTGCAAATTCAAGAGCATTATTGCTGCAACAAGCCCAAGTCAGAGATAGATCCCTCTGGGTTCCCCCAGGAAAAAGTGAAGAGCGAGGTAAACACTCCTCCTAAGAATGGTTGTGGTACTATGAAAAAAGAAGAAACCTTTGTAATAAACAAAAGCTGAGCAGCTTCAGGTGTCACCGGTAGGGCAAGAAAGGGCTGTGTACAAGGCAGTAGTGAGCAGTGAGACATATTACTGACTGCATTTGGTAACAGAAGGAACATAGTGGGCGCTCAGCACAAGCAACCTACATTAAGTTTTTGTGCAGTGTTATTTGGCACGTGCATAGTATAGGACAACAAAGTATATCACTAAACTGAGTCCTACTGCAACTGGATTGCATTCAGTTTTATTCATTTAAAGACTGAAAAAGAATTAAGGTTTCCATGGAAATGGGAGAAAAAAAATCAGAAATTGGTGGAAGGCAAACTATGAATTTAAGTCATTCTAAGCATCAATATCCTCTGGACCTGTTCTTACTGAAGTTACTGATTTCTTCCTAAAATCAAAGTATCTGACTTCAGACATGAGTCCTGAAAGAGTTAAGAGATGTGTACATAAGCCTTGCTACAATTAAGTGTCTGGTGCAGATGTGGTAATAGCATGTATATAGTTAAAAGGACTCTAAGAAGCTGCATAGGTAGAAATTGCTGAACAGATTAAAAATGCTATAAATTACAAGTAAAAGAGAAATTAGCAAAGCATATTTTAAGTGGAGAAATGCCTAGAATTTCTGAGACATGGAACTATTAAAATTGTTTTTCAGGGGTTCTAATTTCAATCAATTTAGAACTAGATTCCTAATGCACATGAAACCACATTATAAGGAGCAATCTTGCATGAGCTGAATTAGGTAATTCACTAGATGTTTTCAAATTTTATCAGGTATGACCTAATGAATTTTTGAACTTTATTCTTTTAAGCTTGTTTTCTGGTTGTGTGGTAGAGAATGAAGTAATGTTTGTTGCTAATAGATATTTACAGTGTCACCTGTGAAAGTCACCTAGTATTGTCTCCCTCTTTCCAGTGACTTCCACTACAGCTCAGACTTTAACATCAAACTCTCCGTTTACCTCCTTCATGCATCTTCATTCATCTTAACTTCCCTTCTCCCCACTCACAGTCTTCTCCCAACTGTTCTTGTCCAAGTTTCTCCCTCTTAGGTATCTGTCTCAAATTATTCCCTCTTGCTGGACTGTGCAAGGGAATGAAATTGGGAGAAAAAGGGAGCAGATTAGCAGAAAGCCAGTGGGGAGAAAAGGGCAGAAGAACTTATGTGCAGCAGATCATGTTCTCCTGCACAGCCTGCATGAGGACTCTCCATGACTGCAGCAGGTATCTGTGCTGGGAAACTGCACAACTCATTCCCTCCACTACTACCTTACCTAGAGGATGATATAATTTTCATGGGATTTTGGGTTGTTTTTTTTAAATTTTATTTTTATCCCCCTGCCTCCTTTGCTCTTAAAAAAACCAAACCAAAACAAAAAAAAACACAAGGAAAAAACCAAAAACCCAAGGAAAACTATATCCAAGTGTCTGTGCCAAAATAGTATCTTAAGGTTACGAAATTAAGCACTGCAGAATTAGTTAATGCTTGTATTAAGATAGTCTGTCCTATTCTTATTTTATGTTCAATCTGCATTTATGTTATAACAGATTCTAATGCACAGACACAAAAGGGCTGAATTATGCAAACAATCTCAGTTCTGATATTTCAAATATTTTGCATGGTTTGGCTTTCCAGTATTAAGAATAATCTTTTATTAAAGTTGCTGTTCTGCCTACAGTCACAGTTAATACATATATGCTCAGATAACTCCTATAAGCTACATATCCACTGGCAATTGAGACAGAGGAAAGAAAGAGGTGTGGACTGTGTAGACGGATATATTACTAAGTCAAAGTAAAGCTAGTGCTATCACACACTCAGCCTTGCTCCGTCCCTATGCTGTCTGTGCCCATGATAATTCATTTCTGTTCAGATCACAGAGCAAGGCTGATTCTGTATTAAAGATCTCTTCCTCTGCCCACAACATGTATTTGACTACAAAACCATTTCGAACAAGTGACTTGTTAGCTCAAGAAAGGACATTAAATTACCACATTGATACACTTCCTACCAAAACTCTGGCCAGGTTTAAAATCAGGCATTATTTGTTGAAAATGTTTGAAATTTACACGTTCTAGTACTCTTTCTTTTTATGTGAAACTGTTTTGTAATCATTTTCTCCTCTGTACAGCAAGGTGTTACAAAAATAAATCGTGCTGTTAGCATGATGATTTCATTCAAAATTAGCATTTCACATAAAGCTATCACAGCTTACATCCGAACAAAACAAACTGTGAGACAGTTTAAACATTCAACATCCATGTCATAACAATACCTGAATAAAAGGTCAAGAATTTGATTATATTATAAATGACATATTTCCAGCTAATCCATCTGTCTCAGCCACAGGCTTTTGAAAACAAACTACACTTTACAGGTCTAGCTTTCTGAAGGCCCCAACAGCAGCTAGTCTGCAATCAAAGCTTACCTCCGAAGCTTTATCATATCATTACCGAGCCAGTGCTGTGAGAACAGTATGAGATGGCAAAATCACAAAAAAAAAATGTTTTTCACATAGTCTGTTCCTGCTGTTCTACAAGACTCATAAAACTAGCAACAGCGAACATCTGCTAGTGGTTCGCAAAATCTGCTTCTCCGTATTCACTGTAATTTAACCAGTGAAAGCCTATAAAATGGATAGCAGAAAAAGCACAAGACACATCCGAACCACAGTATTGCCTTCAGAAGACTACTAGATCCAGCTGCTTTTGCAATTTTAAGAAAGCTGGCGGGCAGCAGAATGCTTCCCAGTTTGCACTAGGAAGAAACAGAGATGACTTTAAGGAGGATCATGGATCACTAAAATGTAGGGCAAGCGATCAATTCCAGCCTACTTCTGAAAGGCATGTAGATGAGGAAAAACACATACTTTATCTCTGCTAATGCATACGAAACGAAAAATAGAAAACAACATGGATCACATTGAAAAAAAATGGTAACGCATCACTTCTTATGTTACAATGAGCTGGTAAGCTTTATGACGTGTGTAACTTCAGCCAGAACACAAACACCTTTGTGTTTCTGTAGCACATCAATAAATGAGTTGCAGAAGCATATTATCTGGCAAAACAAAAACAGAAACAAAAAATCAGCCTTTCACCAAATCAAGTATGTGCCTTAAACTGATCCTGAAGGCAAAGAGGTTTAAGTTTTGTGGTCAAAGTGGAGAGTGAGTTCTGAAGAGGAAGGTCTGCTGCAGAAAAAGCACCTTGTGGACTTCAGTCTTCTGACTCCAAAGCCAAAGCATGCTAGTCTGCCATTAACAGGGTAAGCAGGAGAAAAGATAAGATTCTGTCACCAAGGTAACTCAGCTCCAGTCCGGAACTTCCCTATAATCAACATAATTTTCAGTCATGGCATACGTTGAATTAGAAACAAGCTTATAAGCTTGTATTATTGGCTAAACTTTGAGGTTTTTCAGTTTGTGGAGAATAAAAATAAAATAAATAAAAATTGAAAGTCATACAGCCAACAACCAGCCACTGCAAGAACAGTCCCCAAATTTGCAGCTGCTCCCTGCCATAACAGAACATTGACACAAGGAGACAGTAACCCATGTCTTACCTAAGCAAGCTGTCAAATGAGACCCGTTTGACAGCTATCTAGCCTCAAGCAAAAGCGTGAGTGAATACTCTGCCCAGATGGTTAAATTTAGGTCCTCTCTGGCCAGTGGCATTCAGATGAAGACAGCCCAGTGGGGACAGCATAACTGGAAATTGTTGCAGAAGAAATGGCTTTTAAGGAAAGATGCGGAGGAAGCTAAGGGGGGGTGCGTGACTCCAAAGATATAGGAGATGGCTCCCAGCACGCAGAGGGGCATGAAAGAGTCATAATGTTACAAGTATGAAAGGAGTAAAACATCACACTTGTAAAACTGCTGCTAAGTGACAAGGGAAGCAAAGAGAGTGCTTAGGAGGAGGCTTTAAAGGAGGGGAATGGGGAGACAGTGCAGTGAGAGAAGATGTAAAGGAAGCTGGATGTCAGGTAAAACCTTGAAGGTGAGGATGATGAGATTGGATGAGATGTAGACTTAAAGGGTTTGTGTGACAGTAAGCGATGCTGCTGGGGCAGAGAAGGAGTAAGTACTTTGTGTTAGAGAAGCAGAGGATGGTGATTGCCACCAGCACAGTCAGGAGAAGTCCCAGAGGTGAAAGTGGGCACAGGCACTGTCTCCTCTCTCAAACAGGTGGAGCAAAGGATAGCTTTCTGATAGCATTAATACATGGCAATAGGTAAATCCTATTTACCTATGCTTACAGTGAGGACAAGGAAGCATGTCAGAATTTGGAGTCATCCGTAACCTTGTATTTCATGCTGTTTGGACTAGTTGTATTGTATTCCCCAAGTCATAAGCTGGAAGACAAATGGCCATTGCCGCAACTCTGCAGTGCTGTCCCGCTGTGCTGCCTACTAACTACCAAGCTAGCCAGAATAAACCAAGGTAAGAGCATAACTCGTTATGCAAAAAGGGTCTCCCAGCATCTGGAATGCAGAAAGGTAAACAGGTAGACATGGTGAATGAGACACTGCTGACAGGTGTTTCGTGTGCAGGCGAATGGCAGGATGCAATGAACTATATTCTGATAAGGTTTTAAGATTTTTGTCCTTCCTGTGTTGAGCTGGAAACATATCTTCAGTGACCTTATGGTAAAAATGTGCACAGTATCAGTATTAATTGACAATATTTCAGTATTGTGACCTCTGTGAAAGAAACCTTTGGTGCGCTTTCTCTCTCTTTCTCCCCTGCCCCAGGAGGGAATCACTACTTGCACAACCTATTTGCCAGAGCACTTGGGAAGGGCTGGTTGCAGCCTGCGTGCCCCCCTTGGTGTCCCAGCCATTGGCCATCCCAGTTCTTCTCAGTAAAGCACCGGGGCAGAACTTCTGTACGGCTGGGTCAGCAGGAGTTCATGTGTCTTGGGATAGGAATGGATGAAGGTGGGTCACAGTGTAGTAGGACAGCCTATGGCCCAAACATGGGAGGGTCACTGTACTCCCTACATTAGCTTTCTCTTCAATTTCACTACAAAATAGTGCTCCCCACTTAAAACTTTTAAAAAATCAGATTTGCGAAAAGAAAGAGACAAAGAGATGCGCCCCCTCTGCCAAACCCATTTTTTCCCAGGGGTTTAACAGAACCATGGAGCCTGGTTGAACCGTGACATTTCTTTGTGTCCACAGTGAAAGATTCATGTGGTACTGCTCATCTGCACAGTAAACTTCATACCGTTAAATATCTGAATACAGGTTTGAACACAGAATTCCCTGGCAGCATGCCCGAGTTCCTCCACTGCCAGCGGGAATTATAAGGTGACTTTAAATCACTTATTCTGAGTTCTCTGCTAACAAGGATTAGAATGCAGGCATGCATGAGAATACATTTAGACACAACTATTCGTTTGCATAATTTATCTTACCAATGTAATGCAAGCCATGTAGGATATTTCCAGGAGTGGGGAAAATGGACTCTCAATTTGAAGTGTAAAGGTCTAATCCTGAGCACTGTGGTGATGCACTATCTCTTGGTGGGACAAAAAGACGGTGTGGTGTCGGGGATGGGAGTGTCCCATTTGTCTGCTAAACCCTGGACTCCCACTCAGCTGGGCCCTGAGCTTTTGGTACAGGACTCAGTGGAAGTTTGTCAGGCTCACTGAGGCCTCTGTTGACACTGCAATACACAATCACACATTATCAATTGTAGTTAAAGAAAGGACTTATCTCAGAAATGCTGGTTACTCATCTGAAAAACTATTTGTGCTGATGTTATAGATGAGGAAGGCTAGTGCGACACAAGAGTAGTATTGTTGTAGAGTGTATACTTCCCACAGCACAGAATGTTAATCATTATAAACTTTTGTTTTCTCTGAAGAACATTGAAATTGCCAAACAGTAAAATGAAGAATAATGTGTATGCTTTGCTGAAATGCACCTTAATCTTATCAAAACCACACTGTGTCTTTCTTTTAGGAAAGTGTTTCACAATATTTAGCATACTGTAACCAACAACTGCAGATTTATTACAATTTTTCTTCTGAAGAGGTATTTTCAGCCTGACACTTGATGGATTACCTGTTAAAAGTTTCGGGGTCACGGGTTTTTTGTGTTGCTCAAAGTTAAATATTTTCTTTATAATTATTGGTGCAGATTCGGTTAAACAATGCACTGACCTTTTACCCAGTCTACATACACCTCCCTATCGGAGAAGTTGGAGAATCCTTTTTCATCTCTTTTCATTTGCATCAACTTGCACTATAGCTTTGGGCTTTTCTGCTACTAAAAATTTAAAAGGGTATCTAATGATATTAAAAAAAAATACGATGATTGAAATTTGAAATTTATGTGGTAAAACCATGTTGGATTCAGCTGAATTGGTTTTACTTATGCTTCTAAAAGGGAATGCCAATATAGAAATAACATGAAGCATTCATCTCATAGTGCCACTTCTAAATTCTACGGCCATTGAATAGCCATTTCCTAGTGAATATGAAGTGATTAAACATCTGTCTGAATTGTTCAGCCTGAAGCATGCAGGTTCAAGGGATGGTTGAACTTTCTTTCGACTGTAGTTAGGAGATCACTCACAAGTCATTGCAGACATATAGCTCAAGTTGTTACTCCATTTTCTTATGCTATAGTGAAGCAAATCGCTCCAAATCAAGTTTTATAAGACAAGTGTGCTCCAGAGGCTAATTTTTACTCCTGAATGCATGCATGGTTTCCAAATTGTTACATAGGTAGAGAAGGATTTGGACTCTTCAGATGGGTTGCTGCTAACAGTGGGAGACCTCCCGTGCAAGGCTGCTGACAAAAAGCAGCACGTAACAGCCAATGCGGTTTTAAAAGTAGAAGCACATAACTTTCAGAATCAGTGAATGCCCTAATAAAATGTGATTACTACCTATAACTTCAGTAATAAAATGCTACAAAGTTCAAGAAAAAATGATTTAATATTAACTATGATTGTTCCAGCTCTTTACTACAAACCTGTGTGTTATATAAAATTTCTAGGCAAAGGCAAGGAGTGATCTTTACAAGCCCATGTTGGATTAGATGACTGTCCTGTTGCCATCTAGCTCCAGTGTGAAGCGAGTATAAAATCTGTCCAAGTTCAGTAGCATTTTACATTTTTTTGTGATTTAAAAATGAGAGGAAATGTAGAAATACTTTAGTGTGTGCCTTTTCCTGCTCCTTTACGGCATGTAAAGAGGCTGTTATAGAGGTGCAATTATACTTGGCGTGTGCCTCTGTGTGTGTGTATATGCCTCTTCCTTCAATAACTTCTAAATCCATCAGTCAGTGTCAGCTTATTTCAACAGGGAGTTGATCTATCCAAGATATTAAGTTCCAATATGCCTCGTGTGAATCAGTATCCAGACAGAGGGAAGCAACTGCTGGGTACCATGCTGAAAGAAAGGCTAATATGCTTACCCTTTATTCAACAACAGAGAACTGAGAGAGACGAAAAGAGGAGGACTAAAATGTTTCATTAACTCCATTAGTATTTGGAATACCAAGGCACTTTCAGTTTTTTTAAAGGACATAGATAAGGAATTTATAGCACAAAGCAACATTATACCTTTGAAAATCCCCACACTTTTGCCCTTCCACAACATGAGGCGGTTAATATGGGGTGCCCATGCTCCGAATGGCCTGTGGTGTTTCCTGCTTAGCAAATGCACCCGAGGAGAGGGGTGGCTTTGCAACAGCTTCTCCCCTCGCACGCCCCTAAACAGCTATGTGTGAGATCGCTGTGAAAGAGGGGGTCAAATCAGCAGTGACCAGCCATTTCCCAGTTTCAGTGCTAATCTTCCACTGTGTCAAACTACAAAGCAGCCTTGGGCATCAGTTCATACCCATCCCGTTTTCTTGCAGGAATATAACACAAGGCGTGTGAGTCTAGAGGCCTCAGGTTGCTGAAGGGAGTACGGGCAAGCAGCAGATGATGATTCTACTAAAGAACAAGACATCTCCTTTTATGGGTCTTTGGACTCCATTTAGAGAGCATTGCCCTCCATTAAGGAGAAGGTAAAAGGCAAATCTCAGTTCTTCAAACATCAGGTGAAAGGGCTGTTACAATAAACTTTGTGTGTGTACATGTATATATATTATATAATGCGTCAAATGCAACATACAACATGCCTATTTTTCTCCTTTTCCTCATATTTATCTCTGTGTAAACTGCATGAAAATGACTTAGTATTTTGCAGTCAGCAATATTTCTGATGAATTATAAATGTGTTTTTCTTCGGCTCTTTTTTGGGTGTTTTTTTTTTTTTTAATGAAAATAAGAAAAGGATTTCTTTTTAGTCCCAACTGAAAATTTTGCTTACAACACAGTGTTTCTTCCCTGTCAAAGTGAATGCAAAGATAAGGAAAGAGGAAAATTAATTCTTCTTCTCAGCATCTGTTTTACAAGGTGAAGAAGGAGGTGCCTGCTTCAGGACTGAACCCATAGAACTGATCTTCAAAATCCTGCTCCTGTGAGTATCTCTACTAATGTTAGTACAGCGTAAGTTTATGCATAGTTTGGTCTAGAATTTAAAAAAAATCAGAAACGTTATGTAGTTTGTGTAGCAATTTTGGTACTAAAGCTGGTTTGTTCCCTTGAATTACTATGGAAGTACACCTATTTTTTCTGATTTCAACAGACTAACTGCAAAAATGTGCTGGGCCATATTCTTAACTCTTAACTTGCATAACCATAAGTCTCTTGACTTCCACATAAATAAAATCAGAATTAGACCCACTCGATCCATTTTTAGCCTTGTGGGTTTGATCTGCTTTTTAGAATGCACAATGATGTCCTCCAGGGAATCAGAAGACAAGACTGAGTCTAGTAAATTTTATGGTACTGCTGGTGAATTTATTCTCAATATGTTGAATCAGCAGATTCACTCTATTGTACAGCAGCCTTCCATTAAAGTCTCTGTGGTCTTCTCCAAGTCACACATATTTTAGTATTATCTGAAAGGATTTCTAATATGTAATGTTCCTTTCCTGTTTGGTGATTTATTGAATTACATTTTTCTTAGAGCTATCTCATTTTTCCAGCTGACACTTATTCTAAGAGTCTATAGGTAAACTTTACCTCCTACATCAGCTCTCATTTGTAAAATTTCTTAGAAAACAGCAACATCAAATTTCAACACAGCTCAATGCAACACACAGGGATGGACTGTTAATAGTGTGAAATATTAAAGGCAAAGTCCTAGTAAGAACTAAATTTATTTTCCACAAAATAAATATTCTATTAAAACTCAATCAACTAAGTATAATATGGAAAATATTTTTAACTGGTGACACAAGAGACATGCTAATTTCAGAAAGACCCTTTAATATGGTAACAGGCAGGCAGCGTAATCTCTCAACACACTTAGGGTTCTGTTCTTTCAAGTGCTGTATGCCTCAGAACACTGGTTTTTGCATGCATTAACACAAGAGTTACTTAAATTGGCTCTTGTTTAAATTATACTATATGGTTACTCTTCTGTTTAATAGGGTTTGTGTTTATTTCCAGCACAGCTATTCAAGGGCGTGTGGACTATGGGAAAAGGGCAAGCCGTAAGAGAAGTATAACCTGACTCTTTTATTGGATGACACCTACAAAGATTGGTTTGTGTACACAGTACGGGACTGTATTCACAGTTATACTGACGGGAATACGCAAATAATCCTCTGATGTCATGACTAAAATGGAGTTACTTTAACATTATAGCAGTGTAAATGAGAGAAGAATAATTTTGCAGGTAAGTATTAGTGATAACTAGGGTTGGACACTGATAAAACACACAAAAAATGTATTGGATGTTCCATACCATTTCTAGTTATCATCAAGTCAGTAGTTTTATATTTTAAATGTTCTTTATCTTTCGATTGCACAGCATTGCAATCTTTTTCAGGAACTAAAGTATGTTGATTTATATTTTACTTTTCATAGTCCCCTTAATAGTTTTGATAAACACTCAACTATGTAAGGGCAGGTATTTCCCTCTGCCCATATTAGAATCACTGAAACATACAGTGTGCTAAACAGGACAGAAAGTCACCTGTAATACACCTTTGGCAATAGAGGCTGGTGTTACCATAAAGCACTACACTTGCCATATAAATGTATTCCACTGTGTTTTCCTCTGTTTTGTAATAGAACAGCCAAAAAACCCCACAGTGAAAGCAGTATGAAATCATGAGAAACAGTATCTTCAGTCAAGATGTGAAAGGAGATGGTATACTGATGAAGAAAAAATACAGAAAGGTTGTCTTACATCCCAAGAGCTACAGCAGTTAACAGTAAGTCACTGGGGCAGAGATTAAATGACAAAGAAGACGCAATGATAAGGGAGAAAGTGAAAGAAAATTCAGCATTATGAATGGGGGTTGTCATGTGTTAAACTAGTAGTCATCTGACTTGATAGAAAAAGTTGTTTTAAAACACCACCAAAGGAAGCTGAAGTCACACAAGAAGGTTGTGGAGAAGTAGTGAGAACATGTGATGCATGATCCAATGAGCTACTGCACATGGGAATGATCCAAAAGACTTAGTACTTCTCTTTACATCTTAAAAGCATTGCAGGAGGCTCTCGGCATGCAGCTGCTATCATCTAGCTAAATCCTTTCAACTATGAACACCGTCTTCAAGAAAATTAGCTCCTTTCCCAACAAAGTCAAACGTAAAAAAGCAGACAGAGTCATGCTATTAAAAATCACAGGAAGTGTTGACTGACTGAATGTTTAAGGAATAGGCAAGTGTATATTAAAATGTTTTTTCCATTTATCCTTTCATTTGGCTTTGTTTCACTTATTCCCACTTCCTGTTTCCTGCATTCTAATTTGGAAATCTCTGAAGTATCGTTAAAATAAGGTTGTCACAACTCTGCCCAGGTCCCATACAGACATCAGCTCTGCAGTTAGGATTAATATTAACGTTTTAAAATATCTTTGAAGAAAGTATTTTTATTTGGGTTGCCTGTAATGTTGATGAGAGGAACTTTTGCAGCACAAAACACAGAATAAGCAGGAACCTTGCACATAAAAATGACTGTGGACTGTGACACAGCTCAGCCAGCCTCTGACTTCCTTTGCTGTCACAGCTGGACACAGATATCAAAATTTTGAGTCTCTAAATTGGGTTCCTACATGTCTGTATGCAACAGAAGATTAGTGGTGAGTTTAGGATAAAGGGACAGAGTCTGTACATCTAATTTATGAGGCTTTTCTTAGCTCATTTCTGAACGACAGCAGGAGCGATGAACAACAAACTCAGGTTGCTCTGATTACTTCCCATTCACCCTCTAGTGCACCATACACAACTGTGGGAGCTAAGTTTTAATCAGAGTGGTAGAAACTTGGTCAATGGGCAAGAGTTTGTAATAAAATGGCAACATTTTCTTCAAAAAATCATTTTTTGCATAGCTTGTGTTCAAGTGTCTGGCAATCTACTAGTAATCTAGGTCTGAGTACCAGTTACTTTGGTTTGTAATTAAGTTTAATATGAGTTTTATTTTTGAAGATTTACCAGGAGTAAAATAGTACTTTGATACCCAAATGTAAGACGATTTATTGATTAATCCCAGATTTATCCTAGACTTATCAAATGAAAGTGCATTGTGACTTCGCCTCTAATAAGTTTTTCTAAGATGTATTAGAACTTTTTTTAATATGGCTACGTAAGTCTGTACCAGGGCAATTTTCCTGGTACATAAAATAGCCTGAATGATTTAGAACTATAAATGAATGCAAGATTATACAAATATTCAGCATCATTTCACTGACAGGTAATAGATTGAAATCTCTCTTTGGCTCTCTTCTTTTTTTTACCTAATCTGCCTGAGGGTCTGTTTCTTTTAGAATATAAGGTCTTTAGGGGAGGGACTGCCTATTACTATGGTTTTTTGCAGTACCTGCTTATATTACCGTAAATGTCATAGTAGAAAAGGGTTGCCTGACTGCATGGAGCATACATGGACAGTTCTCTGTAAATAAAATTATCTATTTTTCAACTTAAACTGCCAGCCCCCAAAATAAACCCAGACTGTCCAGTTAAATAACACACTCAGATATTATTAGTGAAGCATGCTGTCTCCTTACATAAATATAAGCATCAGCTTAACAACACCATGAGAATATTTTGCTCGATATTTTTTGTACTGTGGCATAACCATATAACCTGACATCCTATGTAACGCCATCCTTGGTACAGTATTATACAGTATCCTGAGCTTGGATGGTCTATAAGAAATTATTTAATTACAAATGTCTTTGAAAGTGACTCCACAATTCATATGCAGACAGAAATACAAAAATGCCTGGGCTTCAACAGAAGACTTCAAGGAGCCAGCTTTATTGCTTTATATCTGTGAAGGCTCTGATAATGCACACATTTTTTAAGTACAACCTAACATAAGCCAACTTCTAAATTCAGCTTCTGGCGACAGCTCCTTTTATATTTCCTCTTGCATGAGCACACGAAGCACCAAAATCCAATCTACTGTGTCAAATATATGCATTTTGCAAATATAAGACTATTTGATAAATGGAGTTGAATCTGGGTTTTTTAGGTTACTTTTAACAACTGAGAAATGTTCACAGTTTATTTTTTAGCTCACATGTTGCATGCAAATTGCCTCTTTCTACAGTGCAATATGCACATCAAGTTCCCTGAGATGTCTGAACTAGATTCACTGTGAGTACTTATCCAGAATATGCAATTAAAATGTAATTCATTTCTAGATATCATCAATATTCTGTCATTGCATAAGGGGAATGGACTAGATGACCCATGAAGTCTATTCCTACCCTCATATCTATTATGATTACCTTATATTAGTAAAATTGCTTTTTAAGGTCACTTATACCTGGTGGTTCCCTTTACGCAAATATTTGGAACATTTGGCCATTCATGTGTATTCCTTCATGCTCTGTTTAGAATGGATTTAGTACAGGTAGAGCATCTAATGAAGCAAACCCTTGATATTTTGTTGTAAATAATTCATAAAACAATGTTATGACCCTTATTCCCTGTGAGGCATCCACGTAATGAGCCACCCAAACGAAGCAGTGAAAACATCCACTTCCCCTGCCATGGGTGTGCCCCTGCAGACTCCTCAGGGTCAGAAGCCCATCAATCTCTTTTCACACATGAGCTAATCAATTCAAAGAGGGAAGTGCCAATGAGCTATTAGATCAATATGGTGAAGTATGGAGATTGATCTTATCCCAGAGTGACTGCATTAACAGACTCGTCAGTGCGACCTCTGCCCTGCAGCGTGCATTATACAGGATTGTAAGTCTGATATCTGAATGGAGACCTCAGGTCATTGCTTTTAATAATCTGCTTTGCTGAAAGAATTAAAAGTACATCTGTAAAGGGACGACTAAGGAAAATATGAAGTGCTTGCTTCTCCTGTCGTCTTGGAACACTCGCAGAAATCACGCCAGCTTTTCACAGCAACCAGCGACATCGACTGTCTCGCACAGAAACCTGCTCAGCCGTGCCTGGCTATCAGCATTTGAGATAACACGTATAAAACAACCAGTTATATTTTGCTCTCCTGCCACAAAAAATAATACAAGAAACCAAATACAAAATGATAAAAAGTACGAGCTGTGTCAAAACTCATTAAAGTCTTGTATTAATTACTCCAATTGGTTTGCATGAACTGCCAGATCGAGAGCTACGGTGGAGTCCTGGTGGTCTGAATTACTTAGCTGGCGTGAGTGGGATGGCAGTAGCTGCCACTGCTGTGAAAGTTGCTCACAAAGCTGCCGTGGACGGAGCGTACCTCCCCCCCAAGCAAAACGTTCCTAATACTTGCATCAACTCAAGGTCCAGCCCTGGGAGTCTTTGTTTTCAATTAGGCCAAAGGCCAGTGATCTTTTGGGGGTGATTGGTCTGATCAGAGGAGCCTGGTTTTACAATATTTAGGAGGAATATGTGCATGCATCCTATAACACTTTCCTGTCCCTTTAGCAACCTATGCTGGTAAGTGTCACCAACTTTACAAGAAGGCTGTACATGACCGCAAGTAATACTATAAGCAGCCATTTCAGGCCTCTCATTTTAGAGACTAATCTTTTTGATATATAGTTTCAGAGATGCTGAAAAAATGTACACTTTGTTGTCTCAGAGCATGATATTAATATTGTTAATATTTTTAAAACCCTGAATAATCTCATTGCAATGAAATATTTATGTATAGAACACATTTTAATACTGTATTTTTATTATACCAAACATTTTTATTGTTCATTGTATAATTGAATCAATGAATTAGAAGAAGGTTACTAAAAAGGATTAATGCATTTTTAATGAAACTGAATGATATAGCTTCTGTTAGTCACTAAGAATAATGGCAGATCTATCAGGTTTATACAGATAAGAGCTTTGTGAGTTTATCTGAAAGCCCACATAATGGCTTTCATTTAGCTGGAACCTAGAAAAACAGACTTAGCGAACCTATTCAAGGTTTTAATTCATTGTTTATGTACATGATCTCTTTCCGCCTTGTGATCAGATCACCTGCCTAATCATGAAATTATGAATCTGTTTAGCAGATACATCTATTTCCAGTTGTAAAACACTTTTCGAAAACAATGCTCTTTCAAAGTCTAAATGGAAGAACCGAGCTAGCCATGTAATACCACTGGGAAATGTTTCTGAACTCGTGGGTTAATAGACAGGGGAACTGGTGAGAACTTTGTATGTTAATAGCGAGTATGTGAACGTTTCAATGCTCGCACAGCTTGAATCCTTAATTACCCCACCAGCCTAAATTATAAATACTTTCCAGGTAGAAACTGCCATGCTTAAAAATATGCCAATAGAAAATCCTTTTACAATAGTATAACACTGATTGAAGTTTTAACACTGCACAAAATGTTATATAGAAAATTAAAACCGCAGCTGCAAACTTGGCTCTGAATCCTACACAGATGTTGTGCTCTTTGCAAGGTAGCATTTAATTTTCCATTATTTTGCAATTAATATAAAAATAGGTAATGACATTTTATATTAGTACAAGATATATGTATTGTGGAGGAGCTACTTTATAATGACACCCTTAGAAATGTATTTGCATTTTTCAATGGGAGGTATGTTATGAAACTTCTTTTAAAGAGGATTCTAATATTTCTTCTGTCTTTAAGTATAAACTGAGAGAGAGTATATGCATAATGCATACATGTGTACGGTACACAAGATGCTGTAGTATTGCTCAAGGACTTATGTGAGTTTTGTGAGACCACGCAATTCATAGTGGTGAACCACAATTAAATAAATCACACCACCAAAATGGGCATACATTTTCTTCTACCACTATGATGTGGTTTTTACATCATGTTCTTTCCAAACTAAAAAGCTATTCTATAATAGAGGTGGTTTAGGTTTAAAAGGGTTTTAGAATTCTGATATTATATTTGTATCTTTCCACATATAAAGCAAGGAACTTAATACACAGCCAATAGTACAGGCCTCAGAAGGACTTTGATTCAGGAAAGCACTTTACATGTTTATTGAAGCATTTGTCCTGATCTCCCTGATGGGAAGCAGATGCTTATATCTTTTCACTAAAATGAAGGTGATTCTACTGAACAGGGGCAAGGGAAAGTAAACTTACAACACATATAGAACTAAAATACCTTTTCCATAAATAATAATAATAATATCTTTTTTAAATTCAATGTCTCACACTCAACAAGTGCTAGAAGTAAATGCTGCCTCCCAATGGAAATGTGAAGTTTGTTTCCCAACAAAATAAACCACGAAATTTCTAGTCCCATTGTTTTATCAGATGTTTGGTCTTTAACTTACTTCTAGTAAGAATTGAACAATTTTCATTCTGGATTTCACAATCAAATGTTTTGTTTTATGAACTTCATATCATGGGCTTAAAATGCACAGTTTCTGGAGTAAGGAGGATGTTTTTTCCCTGTAACAATTACTTGAAAACTGCTTAGGAATATGAGGAAGCAAAAATGGATTAGTGGTAGAGTTCAAATGAGGTCATGAAGTTCATGATAAATACAATTTATTGTACAATTTTGCACTTTACCGCATAGTTCCATAACTCATAACTGCAATATCACTGTCACACATGTGCTATCAACAGATGCATCTGTCTGGTCACAGAATCTATGGCTGCATTAGGGATATCTGCTGGCGGCATCTATTTAGATGGTTGTTAGGTATCTGAGTACAAATAAGTGATACACATTATTTTATAATCAATGAAACATGTCACTAGCTTCTGTGTAACACAGGAATGGCTGAATGGATTTTTTTTTTTAAAAAAACCTCTTCCCAATTTCCACTGTAAGCAAGTGCTTACAGGCAGAGAACGTTCATGAAAACTTTGAGAACAAAAAGATAATCTTCTGGGAAAGTTACAACAGATTGAAAATACATGTCTAGAATAGAAATGCTTCCTCAGCCTTGACAAAATAAATAATAAATGCTTTCTAGGTAACTACGGCAGCTCTTTTGATAACATATATATTAATAAATTAAAAATGTCTGTAGATTGACAAGTGGTTTGTGGGTTTATACTGGAAATCCAACAGCTAATTATGAAAGCCTGACTTGACTAATCAATTATTCAGATGAACATTAGGTGCCTATTATATGCGTAAACATGGGATTTATATTTCCCCTAAGTAACTTTCTAAAATAACAAACCCGAAACATGCAAATTTGAAATAGAAAGAAATGGTACTGTTATGCACTTATTGCACATGCAGAACTCCCCCTGAGTTATTCAGGGAACACTGAATCGGGAGCCTCAGTTTTCTGATTCTAAGCAACACAGCAATAGCAGCACATGCCATGTTGTATTTGTTATGCATGTAATATTGATTTAGCTCATTCTTGCTGGTCATGTCTCAAATTCATTTCACATTTAGGCAGCAGGGGAAAGGAGAAGTATCCCTGGATTGGTATTTGCAATATATTTTTACGCCTGTTGAACACAAGATCATCTGATAAATTAATAAGACCATGGCTTTTGAGTGCAGGAAGAATAAGCCTTTGAAAAGGAGCAAAAGTGAGGTAATGAACTGTGTTTTGAAAAGGTTTATATTTGCTTCATTCCCCACCTTCTTTATGTAAAGATTGGGAGAGTGCTAGTATTACAGAACAGATTCACTGGTGTTTCATTTAATTTGCGAGGCACAAAACACAGTAAGGTAATGCATGATCGTCCTTTGCATTTAGAAAAGACCATACTCTTAAACAGAATACAGCAACAGGGAAACCAGAAATAGATGTGACCAGACACCTGCTGACAAACAGTGACAAATCCCACTGACACTGCAGTGACCCCCAGTTAGTCAAGATTTAATTAAGGAGTATAATTAAGTCAGTGGAACAGAACACTAATGAGTGGTGTTTTTTTTATATGGGTAATTACACATAAGAATACAAAGCAAGCTAGACCCCTAAATATATCATTAAAATGAACAGTATAGAATGACAATCAGAGCTTTTAAGTACTTTTTTTTCTTTCTCTGCAATAATGCAGGTTGAAACAACACAGCTCATCAAGCATCTGTACAAATGCTAATGAATGCTATTGGCCCAATCCTGCATGTGTCTAAGCATGTTGGTAACATGACCTTGGTGGCACACCAGGAAGGCCAGGCGTGCATGGGTTTGCTGGGCTCTGTCTGTCATTGTGTTTGCACGTGTTCGTACCAGGCAGGGGTCATTTCGGCTCGTTTTCTAACAAATGACATTCTGTTGCTATTCTCTTACAAGTAACACATCCTCTAGATTTCATTTATCAAGCGTGTTGATTACAAGGAAGATATACATTACAAATTGTTCCTATGATTATCTGCATGTTGGGTGTAAACATCTGCATGTTTACAATCAAACAACAGAGATTTCTTATGGTAGTGGTATTTTATGCCTGATCCAGTTCTCTGGAATTTATTTTGGGAATCTTTAGGCAGTTGAATGAAATAGCTGAAATATCTTTGTCTACGTGATATTTGCTTATATTGCAAACAGAAAAGTATTGTAAAGTAGATTTACTAGACCAGCAGTTAAACTGGGTTGGAAAACATCATCATGAATAATGATGACAATGGTTAAGGGAAAAACAACTTTCCTACGGTCTTGAAGACTTAGAAGAATGCCTCTGTAGTTTGGGACCAGCCCTCTGCCGGGATTACTCTATCTGCTCCCAGCTGGTAGCCTGCAGTTCATGACAGCCTTTTATCCGTTATCAAAGCAACAAGTGGAAAAGCAGATCCTCCTGCCTGCTAACATTCTGTTCAGTTCTCTCTGTAGAATTTCTGCTTCTAAATCTTTCCTTTTAACAAGTCCTCAGATTTCCTTCCTACTGCTGCAGGAGACACTAAATATGTCTCTCAAGTCTTTAGTTCACTTGTCTAACTTAAACTCCGCAGGACACTAAAGGAAGAGAGAATAATTGCATTACAACAGGACATTTTCTACAGGAACTGACTGAAGTGCAGAACGAGCCTGATCCTGCTCACACTACAGTGCTGAGAGTTTAGCAATTGAGTTCGGTGATAGCAAACCCAGATCCTAATTACTCAAACAACACAATATCGATATAACACTTCAATTACAATTTCAGACTGAGGCATGAGTTAGGCTTAAATTTAATCTGAAAACCTATTAATCTACTTATTTATATAAGTACAAGTTTTTCTGTAACAAAAGCAAAGCAAACTACATTGAAACTTGTGACATATATACTGTGCTTTCTTTGCTTTTTTAGTAGTATAGAAAAAATAAAAAAGGTAGAACTGGGAGATATTTAAGTATAATTAATGTGAATTCTTTCAGGCAAAATCTATCCACTGAAACTGAACAGTTACTTGTTACTAAAACAAATCTAAATGAATATACTTTATATAGTGAAAATACACATCCCACTTTCCTTAAATCATGCTGTCATAGAGTAATGGGTCTTAGAAATGCAATCCTGTAACAGTTACTACAAGGATAATTTTAAAATCAAGAGAAAACTTAGCAAGCTGTTATGTAGGCTACATTAAGCCATAATATATGTTAAGGGGTTTTAATTCTTCTTTAACCTCTTTGTTTTTTAAACATATTTTCCCACGGTTTACTGCAGTTATGCAATGACAGAGGATGCTGTGGGAATGCCAGCGTGGTGGTGAATCCAGGGCTTGCTCCCTCTCTGAAGCAAGACCTTTGCCACCAGGCTCCTCCATGCACCCCCAGGTGCCTCCTCAAGCCAGGCACAACAGATGGAGCAGGGGCCAGATCCTGCCAATGCTCGGCCCTGCCCACATTGCAGTCCTGTCGCACTCAGCAGAATTAGACCTCTGTATCTAACCCTACTTATTTAAGCCCGTTAGAGATTTTTAAAGCACGCGAAAGCATGATTTGGCTCTGAGTCCTCTGATGCTTAGCTAAGACGTGGGCAGTAGCATCTCATTTTTACGAGGTGCCTGAGGTAACTGTTCCGAATAGGGCCACAATAAATGTAACCTTAAGATACGGAGTGGCTATTTTTGGTTTTTTTCCCACAAGCTGGAGCACATGTGAAAACCCTAACAAAGCCAAAATACAATAAAAGACAAGGGGTGGTAAAAATGATGCAAATGATTTCCCCGTTTTTATCTTTCTGTGGGCATGTGCCAATATAAAATACAGGATCAGCCTGAGCAAATTCCACCTGGGCTGCAGAGGCAGGTATGCATAATGGATCCCTGACATCTTCTTCTCCCCCATTTTCATCCCCGCGAGGCCGCCCCTGCCCAGCCGCGTATGAATGAACAGAAGCGCCTTTCATCCCCCACTTGCCTGGCGCTTCAAAAGGAACTACGAAAATAGCAGCAACAAAAATCCAGCCGCCTGCCAAAAGGCCCGCACACGTCCCATTCTCACAGGCATGCGAAAGGTTGGAGAGCTCAGCAAAATTTTTATGTACGGGAGCAGGCCCAAGGAAAACTCACACGCCATAACCAATTGTGGACAGAGGATCATCTATCAGCAGACAAATGCAGGAACTCCAGAATGTCTCTCCTCAAATGAAATAATATATCTTTGAAAGCCAATGCCCGTTTTAGGCCTGAGGCCCATATATCAAGCCTGAGAGGCTTGTGGATACGCTCCAGGGCCATTAACCTTCCACCTGTTTCCCCTTGTCCTTCAGGATGAGACCCTGCCCTTGATTTTACTCCCTTCCCCTGTTCATCTTCCGACAGAGTGTAAATGTAAAGCAGAGGGCCTGCGAAATAATTCAAAGGCAATGGACCAGGGACATGGTTACAAATCTCTGCCACTGGCACTGTGACTTATGCAGGCAGTTTGTCACACATGAGCCAGGTGACCTCTGTGACATAACAGAGAAAAATATCACCCAAGATCAAAAGATGAGATTCAGAGCACTCTAACTAACTCTGGTGTACACAGCCGCGCTACGCGGTGGCCAAGGGCTTCCTCTCCTCCAAATACCGCTTGCTCCACTCGCCAGCAGGCGGACTGGGCTCCTGCTAATTTCAGTAATCTCTTTTTCTCTCTTCTTTTCAGAAATCTGTCCCGTAACCTGAACATGAAAATTTTTCTCCTCCTGAAGCCTCTCTTTTTCAAAAAAAGATAAATTGACAAGGAGAGACAGCAAAATGCCATTCAGGAGACAAAAATTAACACATAAAAAGCAGTCTCATTGAAAATGGTGGAATAGTCGCTTTTGCAAATGGGTCTCTTTTAATCCAGTAATTTTTGAAACACTAAGTAATACTAAAACTTTGTATAAGCACGTGCTGCCTCTGGTATTGCAATGAAAAGTCTTTGAAGTCCAAAACATTTATTGGGATTCAGCTGTCAGGACGGTTAAAATGAGAGTAGAGTTAGGATTAAAAATGATGTAATGCACCAAGATAACACGCATCTGTACCGATATGTATTTTACAAAGAGATATACTACAGAACCAGAATAATAGTAATTTGAAATAAAGCCTAATCTAACTGATTTTTAAAAAAATCTTGATTTCATTTTTCAAGCTGTGCACTACATAGGAAGTTTTCCAGCTGTTTTCTACATTCAGGACTTCTCTGCTGGGTGCAGACAAAAGAATAAGGCTTAATGCAGTGTTTCTCTTTCACTCCCCGTAACCTAACGGTATGTCTGGTATGGACATTTAATTTTGTCTATTCATAAATTAAAAAAAAACCCACAACTGTCACAGTATCCCTGGCATGATGATGAAATGAGAAATACAACTGTAGCTAGATCAGCCTAAATCCTGTTCTAATCCTAAATCACTTTGGCAGTTGCCAACACCTAGTTGATGAAAAACTCAGTTTAACCCATGAATGTATATAAAAATACACATATATAGACACACACACACAAAATTTCAGCACGTTGCTTACGAATGTGCTAAACATCTCATCAGCTATTTCATGCTGTCTTATCACATACTGCATTTGAAAATTTTGAACAGAGTTCGAGCTCTTACCCAAAATCATCTGAAGGGGTAGTGTTCCGCTATGGAAATATATCTAAATTCACTAAATCTAAAAGCATAAATAAAGTTGAACTATGGATAGGACTTGAGGCTAAATCATGCTGTAGTTATAATGAAATGCACAGCTGAAAATCATTTCATGTGTCCCATTGACTAAAGCCTGATGTAGAGCATTAAATGACTCTGTTGTAGAACGCTGCAACAGTAAACATAGTAAATGTAAAATTAATATTACAAAAAGATTACTGTGAAGTGTTACCATATGCATTTGTAAAAATAAGACAGTTTTCTGATTTTATAAGTGCTAAAATCTTTTGCTCTTGTTCAGGCCCTGTGATTACAGACACCTTTTCCTCTTTTTAATATCTCTAAAGAAAGCCTGACAGAGACACAACAGTCAGCAGCTACATGCGAGTTTTGTCACTGGTTTCACTGAACTCCAATTCAGATCCCAGATGTCTTCATTTTTTAAAATACTTAGCGTGTTACTTTTTCATGTAAAATATATGTGATATACCCAAGAGTTCTGGCAGTCACATTTTTAGCTCTCTTTGACACTCCTATATATTAATTTGTATTTAGGCCTGATTTCACTTCGGCTTTCTGCATCCCTTTTAAAAAAAATATATGTATTTGATGTGTCCCTGAAAATATTAATATTTAATTTAAAGAACACCTAGCCCAACCCATTGCCTTTTACAGTAAGTATGATCTAGTGCATCTGCTTTTGTAATATTAATGAAATTTGGAAATCAAGGCTAGACATCATATGCTACTATAATAGAGGATTTTGCTTTTTGAGTGTTTGATCAGTTTCAAATGTCCAAATGGCCTATTAGAATTTCCAAGACATAAAGAACCTACTTAAAAATGTTCTTATATGTATAAAAATACATATATATAATAAATTATGTTTATAAATACATACTCAGATACACAGGAAATTATTTGTCCCATTTACCTCTCACCATGTGCTTTTTCTGTAAATAGCTACTGAGCATCAAATATTTTATAAGATTAAAGGTTACAGCACCCTGATTCTAAAGAAGAGAAATTGACTCTTGGTAGTTTTAATATAACATAATGTCTTGTCTTGATAAAAAAACCTTAAATTAATTGGTTGACATACTACACAGATGCTACAAGTCCAGTTAACTGTATTTTTGAGTGCTTATGCCTCCCGATTCAGTCATTTAAACCAAAAGAAAACAAGGAGTATTTAACATTTTTTAATAATAATAATAATAATAATAATAATAATAATTTGGGGCATGATTCATTCCTTACATTCTTTTCCAGCTACAGACAATTTCTGTTGGGAAAAGTGCCGTATAGTATCGACAGTGACAACAAATTGTATTGTCCGGTGAACATCTGTTTCCGACTCCCACACTGATATTGCAGGTTGGGTACTTCTGATTTAGTCTTCACAGGCTGCCCGACCAGAGAGGAACTGGAAATTACTGGTACGTTCAACTTTTATTATTGGAACACAGGAAAACTTTATCATCATGCTGGGAAGTTCTGTGTCTTTTGAAATATTGGAGAGGGTTACGTTAGCACAGAAAGCCACACGCGATAGTTCTTATGAAGAAGGAGAAAAGCGTCTCCTGTTCATTGTGTCTATCAGTATGTGTGGGTATGCAAGTCTGATATGAAAATCTCAAAATGGAACAGTATTTCTGTTTTCAAGATGCAAGGTTTCACAGCGAGGGTTTGGGGGGGTGGGGG
>VYXH01006609.1:556909-577306 GCA_013397275.1 Burhinus bistriatus
AGGGGGTGCAGGGGGGGGGTGGGGGGGGGGGGGGGGGTGTTGTTTATTTTTAATAAAACCAGCAGCACTACAAAAACGGACCAGATTCTCCCAGTCTTGCTCAACATGTACTGTTGTGTCCTGTTGTGGTTTGGGCCTCTGAAGTCCAAACTAGGTTCTACAGGGCAGAGCAGGCTGAGGTTTAGTATGAGTTGCAGGATCTAGCCCTAGAGAATGTCAGTCACAAAGAAAGAACTGATCTTTTTTAACTCATATTTATTGCACCAGGTTACTATGATAGCAACTTACAGAGAAAGGCTGTGTTAACTAGCTAAAATTATTACTGTTAAAAAAGCCCAAAGAGAATACTAAGAAATCTTTTAAGAATTGAGGGGAGTTTGTTAGAATGATCAATATTGTTTTTCTCACAGTTATGCCACTACTTGTTATTCAGCCTGGAGAAAAAGCTAAAGGTGCGCTTTGGCAGGGACAGAGAAGAAATGAAGATACATTCTTGATAGGAACCATGTGCCAGTTTGATAAAGCTCCAACTCCTGATCTGTAAATACACCAGCCAGCGCTGGGATAAACTACTGAAAACTATCCTCTTTTACAGAGAAAGAGGGAGAGACAGAAACTCCACTGAAACTGCTATTAACACTAACTAGAGTTGCCAGCATGCATGGGAATCAAAGGCAAAACATGTGGAGCTCGCACTGAAGTCAAGAGGAGAAGGATATGCCTTAAAGGAGAAGCATGCAAATTAAAAATACATGCTGTTCAACATTACCAAATGAACTAGCCATGTAAACACTGACTTTGAGGTGTAACCCTTCCTACCCCTCCCCCTGAAAGTTCCTTCCTAGTCAGGAGAGAGCATTGTCCTTGACCATGCTTGCAGAATGAGAACCTATCTTGTGAATGACAGGACAAAAACAAAGTAACGTAATTGCTATGTGTTTATTTCTACTTAAAGTTGTTATTATTATTATTGTTGCTGTTGTTAATATTCTTGTTGTTTATTCACTGTATTATAAACAAGGACCATTGTTTTCCAAATCCTGCATCAGAAAGTTTTTTGATGCTACTCCTTACAGTGATTTTGAATTTCTCAGAGTAGAAAGTCTGGGTAGAATCTTAGCAATATGACCAATATTCAAAATACTGTTGGGATATTCTAGATCTCAGCGTCAAATGCAGAAAAATGCCTGATCATGCTTTTCGTGAGTGTAATAGGTACTTATATATGTACTAATGCAAACAGTACTCCAATAGTATGTTTGTGAGTTGCTCGCTTTCTACCTCCCTCTCTTCTCTTCATATGTAGAAAGATGGAACATCGGTGATTGTAGAGTGGTTACAAAAGAAGCTGAAACTGTTTTATACCGTGGTGACCTGGGTATGAGCTATAAATTAGTCTTGGCTTCCCCTTGCACACTAGATGATTTGCACCACCACTTAATTTAGTCTCATATCTCCCAGCAGCCTGTCGACTACATCCCTACCATCTCCCACAATTCTAATGTCAGGGTTGTTATTCCCTAAAACTACTGCACAGACAAATGGGAGTAGAAACAGAGACTTTGGGCAAGTGTCACCTATTTTTCTCCCTACACCTACTTACATGCTGTTACCTGAAGGAAAGTTAATAGTTTGGATTAACTATCTTTGTGGTTTTATTGTGATTTTTACGGAGCTTCAGGAGTAGCAAGATGGAAAGCAGACTGCTGACCTGTCCGACTCACCTACTCTGAACCTTTTTCTCAAAGATTTCCACCTTTTCCCAAGAGGGTGCACAAGGAGTTTAAGGGATTGGTGCTGAAACACACTGACTGTTGTCGAAGATCGCTGTGGCACAGGTGAGTGGAGCTCAGAGCCACAAATAACTGTAGTCACTGCCTCCTATGTAGTGGCTGTGGTACTAACACTATTCCCAAGAAAGAGAAAGGAAAAGAAGATGAAATAAATAACAAAAAGGGCATTTAGAAATAACACGTAGCAAATTAAATGTAAAAACTTGACACAGGCAACTTTACAGAAGAAAACAGGTAACTGGCAGATGCAGTGAGTGAAGCTGGAAATACACTATTCAAGATCTTAACTTGCACTTCTTATTTGGACAAAATTCTCATTGGCTTCAGTAAAGTCTTCTTCAGATAGGCAGTACAAGACTGGACCCATAAGCACAACCTGACTTACACTGAAAATTCCTATATGCAAGACGACTTGTTTAGCTCTTTATTTAGGAGAGTAAGCAGTTGTAGGTACACTTTCATTCCCTTTTACAGGGAATTCTGGCCATAGCATTGGAGAGGAGGATGGTTCTTAGCACTGTTACTCTCTTCTCCCCATACCTTGAAAAGGGATGAAGTAGATTAGGGGATGACTAGACTGCCCTGTCTCTACGTCACCTGAAGTGTTGGATTAGTCCTCAGACTAAATAAGCAGCTGGTGCACAAGGGCTGCAGCAAGCTGCTCCTAGAGTGGTGAGGGATTATGACTCAGCACCACGAGTCACTGTGTTTGCTCATTACTCAGGACAAATTGTGAGACTGCAGTAAGTATTCCTCAATAAATACCAAAAGGTATCCAAATGAAACAAACAGACGGTGCTGACTGTAACACCAGAATAAAGATACAATTCTTTGTCACATCCAGTGTCACTTAGTCAGGGTGATGTTTCCTGTATTCAGCAAACATGCCAGTAAAAGAATTTCCTTGGCATAGAGACAACGTGGAAATGTCCTTTTAAAAAATCAGTTGATACCAACAGAACTCATGAGCTAGCTGGAACCATTTCCTATGCTATGGAAAGAACACTTGAATAAGGTTAACCAAGACATTTCACCCTCCCAACCTCCCCCCTCCCCATCTATTTCTGGATGTCTTCTTTTGTTCACCCCTTGCTAATTATAGTGGCCTTGCTTAGGTGATATTTATAGTCTTAAAAGAGTTGCCTGACTTGTAGAACACTTTATTCATGTATATTTCCTGTGTTTATTGTTGCCTTAACTAATTTTTTAAATTAAATTTACTTGATCCAAGATTTTATTTAGCAACAAATATCAAAGTAACTTTTCTTTCAACAAATGCAAGAGCTGTATTTAGATGTAAAAAGCATTTTTCTATTTCTGAATTTCTGAAAACAGATTTTAGTTTCTTTTCCTCTCCAAGTGATCGGTATGACAGACTATTCCAGAATTAGACAAAAAGGAATTTCTTTGTTCACCACAATGTGATTATTTGGTATCTTATTTTGCTAGTTTATCATACCTTTTTTTTGGTCTGTAATGGTTGCTTTAATGACTTGGGTGTTTCCAAGCCACAGTGTTAAATATTTGTTTGCCCAGACTGTCCTGATGTTTACCTAACCACCTATAACTGAACTTCTACCAGTTACAGAAGTGGAAAAAAGACATTGAGGATGTCCACCTAAAATTATAGCTTCACTTTCCTACTGGCACCGTATTTTAACTCTTTCTTAGTTTTCCTTAATTCCTTCTTACATCTGCCCTTTTATTTCTTCTGTAGCTGCTCTACAAATGTGCCTGTAGTGACGCCAATAGCAACAACTTTCAGTCCCTATTTCAAAACAGCAAATAAAGAACATTTTAGGGAAAAATCTGGTGCGTGTCTTTCAGCTGTACTGAAAGCAGTTGGATTTGGGGAAATGTTAAAGCAAAGCGTGAGACTCACTGGCAGTTTGCCTTTCAGCAGAAACCCTTTCTGCTTCCCTGGTAGCTGCCATCCTCTCAGACGTGCACAGGCCAAAGTAAGGGCACTGCACCTCTGCGGAGGACAAACCCAGGCAGCTACAGCCCGTTTGGTGTGCTGGCGCCCTGATGCCTTGGGTGTTTTACACCCTAGCAGTGTTACCTAGCAGGACTGGCGAAGGGCAGAGCAGCCCCTTGCAGCCCACTCCTGACAGCAACATGGGGAAGGGGTTGGCCCCTTCCCGAAGCAGGGCAGGGGGAGCTGCTAGAGCGCCTCAGCCCTGCTGCTGCCCAGGTTGTATGTGTCTTGAGGCCTCGCCCTGCCACACAGCAGGTTTTGAGTGCCATGCGGGTGCAGAAACACGGGCAGCAGAGTGGCTGGCTGGGGGACGGCATCCAGCCCCATGAGGCACCTCAAGCTGCCAGCCCATACCCCTTTTACACAGCAAAGAGTCGGTCTCAGGGCAGGGAGAAGGAACATGCGAGAGTGGCAGAGCCACAGCCCTTGAGTTAGCTGCTTTTTTAGGGTTTGCTCCCAGAGTTATTTGCTGATGTCCAGTGCAGGGCACAGCTCCTCTTCCTCACGCAAGGAGGCACCTCCTGGCCCCCACCCACGGCGCCATTTAAGCTCCAGCCAAGGCCCTAGCCCTCCCTGGGCTGCCTCACAGGTAAAGCTCCCTCACTGCCTGTGTGTGCCCTTGCCTCGTCCCTTCAAATCAGACCTTGTCCCTGGGGCTCATGAGGCCCCACAGCGGGGGGGTGGGGGGTGGGGGGTGGTGTAGAATCCTGCGGGCACCCCTGGGGCCTGCCCTGGTTTGGGCACAGGGGTGGCAGGCCCATGGCCCTCAGCTCGGCTGAGGCGGTGGGGGCTGCAGCACCTGTCGGTTTCTGTGGCACATGGAGAGCAAATGTTTCAAGTCAGTTTTATAATGTGGTAAGAAAGTGTGTTGTGATTTAGCCAACGTTAACTCTGAGTCAGACTGTGCTTTTATTCAGAGTTGAAATGATTGCAAACTTGATAATGAAGAGGTTTCTTATTAGGAAAAAAACCAAAGATATCAGAAAACAGTTAAAGGCTGTCCTAAAGATAGTGGTTACATTTCAGCTTGCTTTTAACTGCTCTTTCCAGCCACGTGTGGGAAAAGTGGGAGGGATTAAATAGCTACTTTATATGTCACTTTACTGGAGATCTGTACTGCACTTATGTAATAGAGTACCAGATTTTGGACATTGCCACTTTCTTCACATTGGCTGTAATGGAGTTCAAACCAAATGTTTATCATTCATTGGGATATTTCTTGAATTGCACTCAGGTTTAAACTAATTTTTGAAATATTATTTCCTCTTGTACTAAAACTCACCCTTTCTTGAGGTTGCTATTTTTGCAGCTTGGCTTTTGTGGGGTGGGGGAATAAGCAACTGAATTTTGCTTCCAGGACATGAAACTATGCTTTGCTTCCTTTTATAAGTTGTCTTGTAACTTAAGGCTATGAAATAGAGCAAACCATGATAGCTTTGCTACATGACAAAAAAAAAATAAAAATCTATGGCTATGTTTTTGGCTAGCATAAAATGTCATGCTTCACTGGCAATAGATGGGTTATTCTATTTTAGAAGTCTGAAAATCTACTTCTTAGTGTGTATTGGCCAAAGTTTGGAAGTAGAGAGATGCCAGACAGATGTTTAAGTGCAGTCTGCCTCTTGATTTTACTGCCTCTATTTGAAATTCCATTTTATAATAATTTTAAAATTGGAAATGGAAAAGACTTAAGTCCTCTAGCATGTTCCTGTGCCTATATAGCTGTATAGTATGTCCAACCTGTTCTGAGTGATCTTACAATTCACAGCACAATTTGAAAGCTCTCGGCTTTAGGCCTTTTCTCCAATAACGAGTCTGATGACTAAATGTTGTGGAAGCCCTGTTATTGGTGCTACTACAGGTAGAACACAGTTCCTCGCTCTCTAAGGTCTTTGTTTTGTTCAGACATTTTGCTTCTATGTGGCTGCCATATGGTTGTATTTGTTGCTTCATCAAGCTATGAATATTCAGATTTCTTAATCTTTCTTCATAAATCACACTTTCCTCTGCTTTTCTTATCATTTGTCAGCATTTTTCAGCCCTGTTGCTGAGTAGATTGTGTGAGCTATCGACTCCACAGTGCTGTATGTACAAAGATGACCATCCCTTGATCTGGAGCAGCTTAACTCTATAGATGAAAGTATAGAAGAACATCCATTTATATTATAGGGCTTCAGCAGTGCTGATATGAAGTCTGTAAGTGACTTCAGTATGACTAGGATTTCATCTTTACTGTAGGTGATCCAAAGGCTACAGGTTAACAGAATAGCCTTGACAGATTTATAGAGGCAAACTTTCACTGTAACTGGGAACCGTCTGACACAACAGAAATATCATACAGGTATTGTACACAAGTGCTGGATCTGAATGATACATGTATTGTAGAAAAACTCTGGATCTGAATGAAACAAGTTCTCCTCCTGTAGTAAGATTTACTGCCCGGTTGTAAGAAATGTCATAATTTGCAGGGGTGGGGAGGGGAATGGCTTTTTTTGTGGCAGAAACTTGCAAAAAATTGAGTTCTTTGGGAGTGAAGATCTGTCATTCTACCAATAAAACTGTGACTTTCTTAAGCAAAACCAGGAAATACATCTATGATTTTCCAAGATACTGAAATTGTTTAATTTCTAATGTGCAAAGTGCTATCCATCATTTGGCAAAAGGATCAAATCCTCACAGCAGAAAATAACAGTTAAAAATAGTGGTCTGGAAATACAATAGATTATGTTAACATGGCTGAGCGTTCACTGTTCAGTTTCTTAGTCAGTACAGCAGTCATTATTAGAATTCACTTTAATATCACTCTGGACTAGCCACAGCATGCAAGACCTAAAGAGCACTATTTTTTCATCTTGCCCTATAGCAGTGTGATACACGTTTGGTAACGCACCTAAGTAATCTTGCTACTGTCACTGCTGACAATTGTCAAACTTCAATTGGAAACTTACACTTTGAAGGAAAAAATTAAATTGTAATGTTAAACTGCTGTTTTGAGTAGCAAATGCCTCCAACTCACATATGAACATGCAGCTGTGGCTCTTCCCTCCCATCAAGGCTGCAGTGTCTGCTTCAGGCCATGTGGCAGGAGTGGATGTAGCTATGTAATTCCACATATCCATACTACAGCCTACTATATCTCTGCTTGTCACTAGCATTAGGATTGGCTGGAGAGCTTTTGGAATTTTTACTTGCTCAAATTTTCTCTAATAACGTGTAACAAAACGTTGGTATTGCATCATGTCTATTCATGGGAACCTGGGTAAGTTTGCTACAGTGAACTGGTGACTGCAGATACACTAAAGTGTAGAAGTGGCAGCCTTTTAAAAAACACCTACAAGAAGCATGGTTGTTAGTCTCAGCATGATGCTTAACAATGCTTATTAGATGGAAAAATTACTAAATCCAGAGTGACTGAACTCAGTCTCCTGCTATCAGAGGTAATAACATCACATAGCAAAGCGAAACTAAAGTATCCAGCTCCGACATGAATGGGCATGAGTGTCAGAGGCTTAGCACCGAACAAACTGTTTAGAAAGGCTGCAAAATGACATGCCCGCATGCTGAAATACAGCATTTAGTCACATCCTGTGTTCAGAGGAGAGCCAGAAGAAGATAATGAAGTTAACTTCTAACAGAGTATTCCCCTACAAATTTCAGATAGATGCCGCGTATAATCCCATGCTTCATTAAGTCCTGGTTTCTCTGCTGAGCCTTCTTTCTATAGCAATGATTTGACTATTTGTGAAATTAGATTAATGACTCTAAAGCAAAGAATCATTTTGCTGTGTAAGAGAAAGACTTTTCCCTTTCCCCAAGATTTTTTAAATGTTTGAGAAATATTTTTTTCAGATCCAGGTACACTTATGCCAGACTAAAACTCAAGAGCTACACATGACAACACATTAACTAATCTGATTACTGACATTAAGGGAAGTCCTGGATTTCAGTTTCTGGCAGCTTCCCCGACTGAAAGAACATTGCAGAAGTTTTATTTCATCAGCTATGATAGTTACATTTCCTGTCCTGATAAACGTATACTACAAAGTCCAAAAGCACTTCAAGTTATCAAATTGCCTTTGATTACTTAAGTCTAAATAATATATCAACCTTTCGTCACCCTGAAGAAGAAGTTTTAAGGTATTCCACTGCTGATATTTTTTCTCAAAAAAACCACCACCTTATTTTTTTTCCTATTCTGTGTTAATTCAGTATAATAATTGGTTTTCTGTACTGTAATTCCTGATTTTCTGTGCATTTCTTGATACTTACTTGCATAGAGACTGAAATTTAAAATTAAAGCTAATGTATTGAGTACTAAAGTACTATATCTATCTAAATACATTTTACAGAAAAAATTAAGAGACTCCAGGAGTTCTGTTAATCCTATTCACACTAAGTTTGCACTGCTTTAAGAAATAATTTGACACTCTGCTAATATAGTTGTGCTTATGGGGAATATGTAATACAAAACTAGGCTTCTGTTTGCTTATTGGCTGCCAAAACATCTGTGCTACCATGTACGGTAGAAGTTCTATAGGTAGGGTCCATTTGAGATATGTGCTTAAACCATTGTTTATTTGAAGGCCACATTTGCAGCTAATGTAGGCATGGACAAATTTATACTTACAGCAAGAAACCTGTCCCAGAACTGATGTAGTCTGACATCAATGAATGGCCTAAATTTGCAAACTCAGTGAATAGTTCTAGGATGAGCTTCTTTAACATGAAGTACACCAGCTCTTCCTGCAATCATTCACTAAATGGGTTTGTGCTCACATAGAACTTTGACCTATGACATCCTCACTAAAATAGCTAAATAAATCAAGGTAATACTTTTTGTGAGTCACAAGTCCTTTAGTGCCATTTTTGTAACTATCATCATTTAGTTAATTTTCTGATCCTCAGCCAGGAGAAAGTATCCTGAGGACTGTTCTACACTGCAGGTCCTGTTTTCTTCCTGCCCCAAGCAGAGACTGCTTTCTTTTATGGATTCAGGAGTAGTTAGCTTTGGAAGTAGTTGTTGAATTTTCCCTGATGCAGGCTGATGGGGAAAGACCAGTCCAGTGGAACTGTCTGCATCCTTTCTTGGGGCCAGGTAACCTTTGTACTCTAGAAACTCCTGCAATATTTTCTTTTTAGCTTTGTACAAAGACCTTTCACCTGACTAAGACAGCTGGCTACAAATCTAGCATCCCCAGGGCATTCCTGAGTTTTCTTAGCTGAGGATAAGATGGATATATCTTACCTTTATATTTACTGAGCTTTCAGCAATTCCAGAATAGCAAACAAAGGCCTTCATTACTATTAGTATCATCATGAGTCTACTAGGAAGTTATCTGCATGTTCTTATTTCATCTGTGTATAAAGAACTATACAGAAACATTTCTCATTATGAATAAGCAAGTAATATGTGATGTCAAAACCCCAGAATTTATGATGTAATTGCTAATTACAAAGTATTCTGACTTCACAAGACAGGCATGTCTGAGATTTTAGCGGGTGTTAAATTCAAAGTGGATTGCCACTGGCTGCTTTGGATCTTACTTTGATGTTATTACTAATCCCAACTAGTTTGCTTCATTAATATTTCAATTGATTTCTGATATCCAACGTGAAGATGGGAGGATCTGCTCCTTAGTAAATATGAGCATTAGCCTTAAATTACATACTTAAATTCATACACAGATCAAATTCTGTAAAATGCAGTACATACTGTAGGTAGTTCTACCCAGTCAATATTTTTACCTTTTACATGCTTACAGGTATAAAACATTCCAAAAGAGGCGTTGACAATTTGTAGAGCAACAAGTGAGAAGATTGTGAAAAGCATAAGCCGATAAATGCTTCACAAAATAACATTTTAAAACACGTTTATTATCACTTGAGATCTCTTTATAAAAATCAAATTTTCAGTCAAATGGAAAAATAAAAAGAAAACTTAAAAAATGTAGTTAGCTGGTGGGTTTTTGTTATTATCTCTAGGGTAAATGTGGCCTAAACCACTGAAGGACTGGGACAGCATTTTTTTATTATGTTCTCCTCCTTTTCAGTCCCTCCTGAACTCTGTTAGCTACAAATCTCTAGGTGTAGCAGAAATGAAAATGTTTGCCCTTTTATATGAATTGAATGTGTAAGACTAAATGTCGAATGAAGTGAGAGGATACAATAAAGAATTGCAAACATGCTGTTTAGTAACTCACAGCCAGTTGTGCAAGGCATCACTTATCATGACAAAATCATGATGAATTTCATACAAACCACATTTGTAGTTTTTTGCTGTTTAATTATTTGACTAACAAAATTTTAGTCCCAGCGATCTGCTGATGCACCTGTCTTATCTGAAAGACATCTCAAGATTCAGTTGTTAAGTTTAGACAAGTAGGAATAATAGGAAAATACCTCTCAAGCAAATACATATTTCTCAGCTGTGTATAGGTAGGGAACAAAGTTAGCTCTTCTGAAAATCTAGTTGTATCTTTATTACAATTGCTTTTTCCCTTCCTTCTGCAATTAAAATCTCTGTCATATCCTTAGCTGTCCTTAGGTTTTTTTTCCCTTCACTACAGGTATTTATGTTCAGTGCAGCAATCTGAAATAGCTGCTTTTGCTACCTTGATCAGAAGGAGCTGAAACCGTGAAGGGACAGAAGAGAGCTGTGTTCAGGAAAGGTTCAGAAACCCTTTGTTTAATTCTGATCCTCTCCTCTCAGCTGCAAAGAGAGATGGTGTTACCTGGTGCTGTTAACAAAGTAGTCTGATCTAAACATCTAAACTTTTTCAAAGTTGAGAAGATTTAAGTTCTTAGGATTATGTGTAATCTGGTCCCTAAATATTGGATGTGAATGGATTTCTAAATGTGTTGTTATTGTTCTGGAATGCTGTGCAGTTTAGTTTATCTTCTCCAATTAAAAAAAAAAAAAAAAAAGAAAAGATCTGGATATGCCAGAAGATAGGAAACTGAACTCTAAGTTTCTAAGATGTAAAGGGTACCAATACTAAGATGAAACCAATGCCTTCTAAAAATGTGTAAAAGTCCATATATATTTCTAGAATATATGTGTTTCCAGAATTATGTATGTACACAGAAGTGTATATATACATCCAGAGCCAGGAGAAGTTGATCAGCATTTTCATGAAACAAATCTCTGCATCTTTTGTCTCCATACTAGTAAATGTGTTGGTTGAAGGATATCATCCAAGCTGAGGCTGGAGGTGAAGACCATCTCTAAAACGATTCCCAGTATGTTGAATGCTTATAAAATCTGCCCATAGATTAAGCTATGGAACCACAAAAAGTAAATGTTGCTTGAGTATCTTTTCATATTCTCACTTTAATCATAAATGGAATTTTAGGGCAGATCATAACTTAAAAATTCTTACACTGAAAAGTATCTTGTTCTGCAAGTCTCAGTGATTTTTAACACGGTTACTCTGGACTAAAGTACTCCCCAGTATACAGGTAGAAAGATCTGGTCCCTGATATTTAGAACATAGTCTACTGGAAATATAACATGTTCGCAATTTTCATTTTTAAATTATTTAAAATGGATAGCGTGGCTTATAGCTTACTATAAAATTGTAAGCAACCTAGATAGCAAACAAAGATGTGACAGTCCTTTCCTCTCTTTAATCCATTTTCTTTTTAACCTCTGAGTAAGCTTCCTCCCTTCGTTCTCTTTATATAGACTGAGTTTTTAACGGTTCCTGCAACCATTCTCATGAAAAATTGGAGAGAAGCTGGAGTTGTATGTGCAACATATACAGCTTGCTTTTCTTGTAACCAGGCTTTATTTCATGTGTCTGCATCATTATGGTTATGACAGAAATATTGTTGTGGCAAGCATCCTGACTGCAGCCTTTTAATGGGATCTTCCTTCTGTGCTCTTGATTCATGTAGATTCAATTCCCAGTGAACTTCTATAGTAATTGTTGTATCTGGATATTGTATTATTTTCCCTTAGCTTGACAGTAGTCAGCAAGAAATTATGGGTGGTCACAAAACTTTACGGATTTCAGCAGCAAATTGTTGTGGCGAAAACATCTCTGTGTAGCACACAGGGGTTCAGTAACTAGCAATATAATAGGGAAATTCAGATGTGATTTGAGTTCATCATCTTGAGGGTTTTTTTGAGAAAGAAATCTTTCATTCCTTCCAGAGCTAATTTCTGTATCAAGAGAGTGGTTAAGAACTGTAGTTTACCTCTCCTGTCTCATCCCAAATTTCTGGCTTAAAATTTCAGACCTGACCACAACAGCCTACAAAATTGCCTTAACAAAAAGTCTGAGAAATGTAAATGGGGGAAATTCTGGCCACCAGAGCTGTGCATGAGGATTTATTGGGTGCTCCAACAAAATTAAGTGCCTAAAGGTCATTGTACCCAGCCTAGATTAAAGGAATCCCCCATCTATTGTTGGTGATAACCAAAAGGAGTCCTTAAGGTATCTTCTTTCTCCTTGCTTTCTGTTCAGTGTATACCCTGCTTAGGATTCAGCCTTCATGGTTAACTACACACACGAGAATGCACAAAATAGTATCCCATTGAGAAAGTGAATATTCCAAATATGGACTTTTATATATATATATATATATATATATAAGGATGGAGAGAAATGGCATTCCCCCATATGTTAAATGAGGTAGTAAAATAATTACATAAATGAATGTAGAATGGTGTAACAGGTGTGCTTACAACTCTGAATAGAACCCAGACCATGAGCAGTACTGACAGGGAAGGAGTAAAATTTATGCAAGGCCATATGGAGGTTAATAACAGTTGTGATAAATAGTAACATACAGAAGAGCTGAACTGAAACTTGAATTTCTTTGCTACAGCTAATTACAGGCTCATGTGGGAGACAACTACAAGTTTCTCCTTGTAATAGTCTGCCTACTTCAAGCCAAATAATTTGAGATGCTTGGGGGGAAAAAAAAAAAGGTAAACCATACTTTCTTGCTTGAAGTACATTGTAACAAATGGGTTTTTTTTCCCCTTGATTCAATGATAATATAATGTAAGAGTTACCTACCTTAAGCTCTCTAAAAAAGATGCTACTCCTAGCCCACTCAACAATGGAGAAGAGGGTTTGGTCAGCCATTTTACACATAAGCCCAAATGTGTTGAGCTTCTCATGTTTGCTTCTGTTGGCTTGCTCTTGCTGCAGGTATGCCATGATCTTAGCTTGGACTTGCGGCTCATCTGGTTCACATTTCAGGAGTTCCAATATCAGATGTGGAATACTTGCTGGTGAGCTTGTTTGATAACTATCCATGTATGAGTAGCCCATTATTGACTCTGGTGAACTAGTGTAAGGGTCAGGGTACTCGGACTTGATAGCACGGCTTGGAAAATGGCCATAGGTTTGGTAACCTTGCAAACTGCCATGGGGTGGCATTGTCATACTAATTGGAGAGGTCACAAAGGGACTTCTGTCATAGTCTGTAGGAGGCAAGGCAGTATGGTTCAGAGGTAGGCCTTTGGAGGCAGAATGGATGTTCTGGATCGCAGAGGATATTGTCAGGTCAGTCGGCATCGCTTGGATCACCTGAGTCATGGCTTCCAGTTTAAGTCCATTTGCTCGGATAAGAGCTTTCTTCTGCTGCTTCAATGCCCTGTCTCTCTTGTACATTGGTCCAAACTTGTTTCGACCGCCACGCATTCGGTCAGCTCGCACAGCTGTCAGGGGAGAGGAGGAAGTAAATCATAATTAAAACTTGAAATCAACATTCTTTAGTGAAACATACATTAGGACAGAGCAGGAATGTAAAAATGTAACTTTTTTTTTTTTTTTTTCCCAAATTCAAAGTAGCACTTCTATTCCTAAAGAAAAAGATTTATTTTGACTTAACAAATGTCACTTTTTTTCTGGTACTTTAAATATCACATGCATATATTACTAACATAGAAGAACTTCTCTTTACATTGATTAGGACACAGGGACAAACACAATGGTTGGCTACAGGAATTTCACACCTGCTATGGGATCATGTGGAGATCTCAATGTATATTTGGTTTTATGTCAAGCTACTATGTCATTAAGAAACAAGGGCTGATGTCCAGAATTTGTCTGAGACGTATCCAGTGGACCACATTGTCTCATTATAATCATTCCATTACTGCCTTCCACCGCAGCAAAACATCTGAAACGTAAATTGTGAAATGTTCAGTAGTCACAAAGGGGAATACGTTTTTCTTGGCAAAAAGGAAATATTTCCTTTTGATGATTCTGTTCAGGTTGGTGTAAAACTTCAAGAGATTTCTAGTTAGCTGAACAGCTCTACAGAAATGTTTAGCTGCAGTTGGAATGTGCAGAGAGAAAGCTGTCAGCTTGCTGCCTTCCACACAGAAGGTAGAAGTGAAACAGAAACTATTGACACTGTTCTGGCTTGTAATATCTCTGGAATTAGAAATAATTAAAACAAATCCACCTCAACAGCTGCCTTGGGAGTCATACTGGTGGTCTCTGTCACAGCAGTGTCTGTCACCATGGTATACATGTAATGGACTAGTGAGGAGCTCTCACCAAGCCCACCTTGCCCAACGGCAATTAGATTGAAAGAGGAACCTTTGACAGCCTGGTGACATGTTGAGACTGCTGAGATTGCTGGAGGTTAAGTTCTTGAGCTTTTTATCTTAGGGATTAGTAGAACATTAAAAATTTATTATGAATGCTAGATACGCATAATACTGTACATTATCATAAGGACTTTAACGTTTAATGATTTTTTTGGTCCATGGTAATTTATGAACTAGACTTTAAGGCTGTATATATCGCTCTCAGGGAAATACACGTATAAATGCCACAAGTATTTACAATTATGGAAGCACGTGTTCTTCCAATTTTCTAAACAAAGAAAAAGAAGTTGTATGGCTGTGTGAATAAGGAAGCTAAAGTACATTTTCTAGAGTATCTTTAAAACTACAGGCACTTAAATTTGTAGTAAAAATACTGCTGCTAATATTGCTGTTGCACATTGATTTTGAGCAAAATGCCGGAAATTGAAATAATTAAATCACCATGCTGGTAAATGTAATTAACTTTAAATCTGTATACATAGTATCCTCCCAGGTATTCTACAATTAAAATCTGTGAGCGAAATTGGATTAGCAAGTGCTTTTGTATAACTCCTATAGAAATTAAGATGAACTGCATGTAATCACAGAAGACAATATTTGGTCCTGTACCACTGTCAGCAATTGAGAGGAGTTAAAAGCAGGAACAGATAAATGTATTTTATCCTTATTCTTAACGTCAACAATGAGAAAAGGATTCCAAATGTCCTGTTATTGTGCTATTTGAATTTGGAAGAACACGCAGTGATTCGGGATGTTTAGTGCAGTTGTCAGTGCTAGCTCAGTCTTGTGGGCAAACAGAATAGTATTGAATCCATTAGACTGCAGGAGGCTGATTTTTTTGTTTATCTTCAGTTATATCAACAGTTTTCCTTTGCCAGACCCAGGTGATTGGGTCTTATCCTTTATGGTTCCCTTAATGGTTTATGGTTGCCCTCCCTGGCCTGATTCTTCCTGGTTAAGTGTTTAGAGTGAATGCCATTTCAGTACAATTGTAAGAATAAGGAATTTAGGAGCTTGTCCTTGGTCAAGCAGAAATGTAATTTGCTGTGAAATCTGAATTTTAATATTTTATATATCAAAGTTAGAATGAACTGTATATGATTCTCAAATTTGTGTTGATAATTTTGCATTTGGTTATCTCAAAGGGTATTGTACGCTTTTCATTGTTCTCTGTACATGAGAAAGTGAAACGAAGTCAAAAAGTATACTTCAAAATGCCTTATTCTCTTTCATTTGTAATGGCATCTCAGGTGTAGCATCACAAAATATAGGACACAACTTTAGAGATTATTTGGTTCCTTAATCCCAAAGGCAAGTCGGTGTGAGAAAAAACCCTTATTTTATCTGTTTTCTGCTGTATTGTCAGAAGAATATATTTATAAAAACCAACCCTAGATAAAATATAAATAAAATCAGATCACTCTCCATAGCAGTGACTAATTTTTTTTTCTAATCTGGACACTTCTTACATATGTTATGATTAATCTAAATTAAGTCTTTTGAAATGCTGCAAAACTATTCTATCTACATCCATCCCTTCACAAACTCTAAAATACTGAAATATCAAAATATATACATATATGAAAAAATGGATTATGGTTTTGACGAGTTGTTAGTGATTTACCATTTACTCATCAGATTTTTTTTTATAAAGGAACAATTTTATTGAGCACACAAAATTACCTTTTACTATGATTTCAAATGTAATAACATATGTAATCCTACAATTTTCAAAATCAATCTATAGTATAGTTGACAGTATCAGCAAGATTATAGCTCTTACCTTCCAATTTCATTCCAACACTTAGACATTTTTGAAATCGACAGTAAGGGCATCGTTTTCTCTGTGTTTTGTCAATCTGGCAATTCTGATTTTCTATACATGTGTACCTTTTGTTATTCTGGACTGTTCTCTTAAAGAATCCCTGTATGATAGATACAAAAGTTAGCTTGTTTTGCTTGAATAGCATGTTTCAGCATTTTATTTTATGGAAATCATTGAAACATATTTTTCAGACACCACTCAAACATTTATGAAGTTACATAGTTTATTTTAAATTACAGTGAGACGTACTCAGGAGAAAACCACCAGACTCCAGAAGAGGTTTTCTTGTGTTAGTGCTGTTTTATAGACTTATGTCAAAGCTTGGTAAGACTGGCTATAATCTCTTGTGCCCCTAACAGTGGTAGCAGAAATAGTGAGGCTGACTAGTTCCTTTTGTATTCTTTAATCATTGTAAAATTATTAAAGTTTTCCTTTTAAAGTAGTTTTATATGAAATAAGTAAGGACACTGTTGCAAAGATAACAGAAATACAGAGTACCTCTGGCTATTGTACATCCCAGTGGTGCATGCTAGAGGCATAAGTGCTTGTTGTTCATTTCTCGTTGATTATTTTTTAATGAAAATATAATGTCCTAAGTTAATTTTTCCATGCAACTAAATATTTTAAATTGCATTGTTCCAGCAAAGGAGTTTCTTTTATAGTGCATTGCTTAGATAACTGTAAAGAACCTAAAAAAAAATTTAAATGACAAATTTCATATGTAATAAATTTGTAAGTATTAAAACCCCTTAGTATAATACAACCATGAAGATACATTTATCTTCCAATATGATAAGTTGCATTTATAAATATTTTATTCTCAAAATTAATGAATGATCTAAAACAAATCATACATTAGTTACTTGACTTTGTGTATCAAGTGAGCTCTGACAGTTATAGTTTGTATGAAAAAAGTGCCTGGTCATTATAGTCACAGAAATTTACACTGTAAGATTGAAGGATTAAAAAAAGTCTTAAGAAAGCTGCATTAGATTTTGCAAAGCTGATCTGTACTGAGGATACCTTTCCTACTTTATCCTCGAGGAACAGAAATACTCTGAATGTATATAAATCAACTAAAATCAATATTTAGGACAGTTAGGAATGAAAGTTGTTCTAGACTACATCACTTCACAACAGCAAAATACTTAAAAGCAATGATAAAACTACAATGCAAAACAGTCCAAATTGTTTCCAATTGTGCAGATGAGATCTCTCCAAGAGACTTCTAAATCCTAAAACTTTTTGGTGGTTGATTTTTTACGTGACTATAACAAGAAACATATTAGAAATAAGCTAAATTATTACACGTGTTTTCTTTCATTATCATTTCTCTGCTTATATTTGAAACTTTTTTAGCTGTACTTGTGTTTGTATGAAGTAATTGTAACAGAACCTTGCAGCTTTCACAGGTGAGAAGTCCGTAATGGTACCCAGACACTTTATCTCCACAGACTGGACACAGTTCCTCAAGGTCTTCGTCATAAGAGTAATTCACCATTTTAAACTGAGACACTGGGGAAAGGAGAAATAGTACATTCAATTAGAATTTACATTAGTAACTCAAATTTTCTGCAACTGTTCTTATCTAGAGAGAAAGCTCACTTAAACACACACATCACTGCAAATTGAGGGGGGAGAGAGTTTTATTTTTACAAACACAACTTGCATTGAGACATGCAACTTTTCATCAACAGAAAATCTGCATGATACTTAGCAAGTGGAACAAAACCCATCAGCTCCTCAGTTTTCTGTTCTGAATAGTTATATTTATAGAGTGGCCTTAACCTACTCTTTAGTTTATGGAATTATAAACTAAAGGAATTCATTTAAATCCAAAAATGATCGGGGGCAAGCTTTAAAAAAGCAGAACGAAAAGATTAAGTGTCACTTGTGTATTTAAAGTAACTCAGTTCGTTTCCTTTAAAGTTTTCTTTCAACATCAGCCTGCAAATATTTACTTAGCCTAAACTTCTATCTTACAGACCCAGCACTTTTGCGCCGCGTTAAATGCAAGTTACTTACTTGCAAAAGCAGCTTAAAACAATGTCCTCCGCGCCCCCCAAACTCGTTGCCTGGGGGTGTCCGCCACCCCTCCGAGCCAGCTCGCTCTCCCACCCTGCCCCAGCCGATGGGGTGAGCGCTACATGCCCGGAGCCCCCGGGTTTCGTAGCCAGCGCTCCCGCGGCAACGGGGGAGACGCTCTTAGCCTCCGTCGGCGCGGTTCCCCGCGGGTCCGCAGAGGGATAGCGGGCCGACACCGCCGTCCTCGGGGGATGCGGTCGGGATCTGCCCAGCCGGCGCCCCACGGTACCGGGGGCTGGCGGGAAACCTGCGCGCCGGAGCCGCCTGAAGTTTCTGCCGCTCGGGGAAAAGGCGGGGAGGAGCCGGCCGTCAGGAGGGGACGAGGTGGGGGTAGAACAAGCTGAATGAAGGCACAGAGCGCGGTGACTCGAGCCGGGCTCCCCCCACAAAGAGCCCAGTGAAGCTCTCTGGTTATTCGCAAAAGAAACCTCGCCGCTCACCGCGGGGCCGGTTTCCTTCCCCTTCCCTGCTGCTAAACCTCTGACCTGCTCGGCAAGCGCAGCGGCAGCGGAGGAATCCTGAGCAAGGCGAGAGGCGCCGGGCATCGCAGCGGCACAGCTTAGGATGTTGCCTCTTTGCCGGTAACCCCGCGGCTGCCACAGTTCGAGGACACCTGGGCGGGCAGAGTCCGCCCGAAGCCCCGGGACCGGGCGCCCGGCTCAGGGCGCGGGAGCTGCGCGCCCCCCTGTAGGGCAAGGGGGCTGCGCCCCGGCGCTCGGGGGAGCTGCTGGGGAGCGCGGGGGGCATTAACCCCCAGCACACAGCCGGGAAAACGTTACCAGAGCGACCGCGGCACGGCCGGGGATCGCCGCCTGCCAGCGGCGTGGGGCGGACACGGGGCGGCCGCAGGCGGAGGAGGAGGAGGGCCCGGCCCTCCCCTCTGCTCCCGCGGCCGCGGCTCCAGGGCCCGGCGCTGGGACGAAGTTCCCCCTCCTCGCAGGAAAAACCAAGTGGGAAAGCAGGGGTTTTCCGAGAGCCGTGCCCTGGCACGGAGCCTCCTCCGCGGGCGAGGAAAGGGGTGGGAGGGCCGCCCTCAGCACCTCCGAGGCCCCTGGCCCACCCCTCCCCTGGTTCCCAGCAGGCTCCCGGGAAGAGAGGGGATAATTTCGAAAGAGCAACCGGGACGGGAGTTTCTGCCCCGGGAGAGGCGCGTAGGGCAGGGCGGGGCGGGCAGTGTCCGTGTACAGGGCTGCCGGCCGCTGCTCCTCCGTGGCGGCCCTCGGACGGGGTCTCCGCCGCCTCCCTCCGCGCAGCGCTCCGGCCCGGTGCAGGGTACCGGGAACGGCACCGTCCCGCCCTACAGAGGCATTGCCAGCGCCATCCCACCTCGGGCATCCCGCTGCCTTCCCGGGTACCCGGCAAGGGCGCGAATCCGCCAAGGCGTCGGGGCTCTCTGCTGCGAAGTTTCGCACCGCCGCCGCTGCCACCTGCGCGGTGCCTGCGGGCGCCGCACCCGCGGGGCGCCCTCGGGGCCCCGTTCCGGGACGGTGTGTAGTACACAGGGTGCTCGGCAGGACTTCCCCGCGTAACTCCCCCTGCCATAAACTTCCAGTCAGTTTTGCGCTGACCAGGGACGAGACCGAGATCCCCTGGATCTGCAGCGGGGACGCTGTCCCCGAGCAGTGACCGGCGGGGCGTCTGCACCCCGGGGAAGGCTCTCGTCGGCCAGATGCTTGACGGTTCCCCGGGCCGCGGTTCCACGTCCTGGCCGGGGTCTTGCCGGCGCCTCAGCGCTGGTGGCCCGGCTCCCGGTGCCCGCCCGAGCCACGCTGGAAGTTGGCCCGCGAAGGCAGGGGCTCGGTAGGGCGCGGAGCGGGCGGCGGCGGGGGAGCTCGCAGCCAGCAGCCGGAAACTTTTTTGGCAGGACGAAGGGGCGGTTTGCCGAGGGGAGCCCGAGCGTGCGCGGAGGGGGAGCGCCATGCCTTTCCCCCCTTACCTTGCATGTTTTCCGGCATCTGCCCCTGTTCCCCATTCGACCGGGCGAGTCCCAGGGCCTCCGTCTCCACTTTGGGCAGCATGACAAGGCGGCTGCGGGCCGAGCTGGGGGCTCCGTGTCCGTCCGCGACACCAGCACCTGGACACGGCAGCACAGATTTAGCTGGAGCAAGGGGCGCTCGGCGGCCGCTGCCTGTTCCTCCTCCTC
>VYXH01006609.1:585707-608931 GCA_013397275.1 Burhinus bistriatus
CCCCCCCCCCCCCCCCCCCCCCGCCCAATTATGTTTTGAAGCTTGGAAAATTTTATTTAAAAGTAATTTAATAGCTGATCTTTATAATGAAAAATGTTTAAGCTCATTTATATGTGTCTATCTCGTATAAGATTTCTCCACGCATAAGCACAGAATCATAGAACAAACCATGAGAAGACAAACTAGGCATAGAAATCTTGATAAGGATTCTGTACATATGCATGTCTGTTCATTGCATATAAGAATGTATTAATATATATTAATATATAAGGTTGCATATCTATGTAATTCATATAATGTATTCGCCTAATATGTGAGTAAACTCCAGGCGTTAATAATAATCTGGCATGAAAAGTTGTAACTGTTTTCCCCACAATGCAGCCAAACACAACTTCTGCTGCAGATAATTCTTCCCTTTCACCCTATAGAAAGGCAAGTTTGAGAGCTGACCTTTAAATTACCCACACGGACGAGTGGCTGGAGGCGTTTTGTCAGCATTGGAGGTTTCCCTCTGGAGACGACAGGCATCATCATTGTTACTCTGCCTCATGTATTTGGGTATTTAAAATCAGACTAGCTGGAAAAAATCGGGTGTAAAAGTAAATACCACCCCTTTTGTAGATAGCTCTTTTGCAGTATAATGACGGGAAAAGTATTTAATGGATAGAAAATTGATAAAAGTAAAGAATAACAGCAAAAGTTCACTGTTATAAAAAAATCACCTATGGCTCATGTTTTGCAGTCCTCACAGAGCCCAGACTGTTCACCCCTGTGGAAGCTTTGCCTGCATCATTGCTGGCCAAAATCCTAATCCAAGTTTTTAAGATAATACTTGCTGTCTTTGTTAATCATATGGAAATAATAATAATAATAATAATAAAGAAAAACAAACCTTGCCAAACTGAAGAGTATAATATAATACTGTAAACTGCCTGAGGACATACATTAAAATTAAGATGGAAGTAAGTATTAGACAAGCTGAAAATTTTCACACTAAGAAGCCACAAGTAGATTATTTTACCTCTTATATAAACATTTTTCCAAGTTAATGAAACAGTTATTTCTGTTAAATAATCATAGCTAGTGCTTATAAAAAGTGCATAGTGTCCCTGATGACACTAAGACAAGAGGCTGATAGAGGAAAAATAAAACTAGTCAAGTAGCTTTGTATTGCCCTGGAATCTGGTAGAAGAAAAAAATCATGGCACCTCCATAAAAATTTTTGTAAGTCTGTACGATGTTCTTCATCTGGAAGATAGGATGTACTGTTAAGATTTTGTGAATTCCATCTGCCTCTCTGACTATACGACTATAAACCTAAAAGCAGGTGTCAACAATGGGTAGTGCCCACTCACACTCCAGCCCCAGGCTGGTTGTGTTTGCTCTCCAAGGGACACTTCCACTGCCATTTAAATTGGTGGAGTCTGATTTGCATTCATGGGAGCTGGATGAGGCCCTCCTTGCTGGGAGAAAGCTAGGTCGTTCCTGCTGTGACACATCACTGATTTATACTGAAAACTAACTTATCCCCAGCTGGGTAAATGCGCTGGGTGCATCTTTGCAAAGCAGATGCTTCCCTGCCGTGGTGGGAAGCAGCAAGTGCCCTTGGCCTGGAGGACTGGTAGGGTGGACGGCTGCAGAGGCTGTGGCAGGGATGCCCTCACAAGCCCACCCCCTCTGCCTCAGGTTAGAGAGGAAAAAGCAAAGGAGATGCTGGGAAGCACTGGACAAAAGTGAAAGTCCAGGGATAGGATTTACTCTTAAGAGCACTTGGCCTTGCTGCTGATTGCACTTGTACCATGGGAGGACAGCTTTTTCTTCCAAAGAATTACTCTCCAAGTGCAAATAAGAACAGAATCCAGCTCCATCCAATTTGGTTCCCCAGCCTCCAAGCAGAGGCCCGCAGGGTGGTGCTGGTTACATTTAACCCTTACAGGTACATGGTGATCAGTTTACAATGCCGTTAGATGCACTTTTCAGGGATGCTGCCATGGGCTCCGACTGTGCAGTGTCACGCAAGGGCAGAATCCTCCACCTGACCCAGAGCACACAGGATTTTGAAGACTTTCACAGGATTTAGACCTCCTTTTTCTGGGCCATGCTCTGCTAACTTACGTCTCCCACCACTCTGTTTCTCGTATCTACATGATTTAGGGAATCCAGACCTGCCAGTCTTTTGGAAAGCATAAAAATGGGACTTAGTTTGTCTAAATATGACAGATAAGAGTGTCTTATTTTCCCTTGCCCTTGGGTTGTATCTTTTCACCTCAAGAAATGTTATTTGAGTGACCACTCTTCAGACACATAAGGTGTATTGTTATTTTGCTATCCCATGCTGAATGCTGAGGAGAGAGGACCAGAGGCTCTTCCAGCACCTTTCCCTCCCTGGCAGCCAGAAAGAGTGAAAGTCACAGCAAGGCCCAAGACAGCGAGGACCAGCTGGGAAGCTGGACTCACCCTCTTTTCTGTGTGTTTCTGGGGGCAGAGCTGTGCAGAGGAGCACCCCACACCTGTAGAGAAGAACCAGAGGGTCTCTGGCTTTAAATTCTCTGCGGCTTTGCTGGGATCAGCCCTCCTGGCCCAGGTATGGCCTGACACAGTCATGTCCAACAGCCCGGGAGTACCCCGTGCCCTCCGGATGCTGTGAATGGCATACTCTGACAACGCTGCCCCAGAGACCACATGGCTCCCTCTGAGGAGAGGCACCAGGAGTCCACTCCAGACTGGGGCTGGCACCAGGCACAGCTGGCCAGAAGGCAGGCAGTCATGGGCCTGGTGGTGTGATCCATGGGGCATTAATCCTCCAGCCATCCATTTACAGCCCGGCATTTGCAGCCCGGCAAACCTCGCTATGGTGTTGGGCATGGTTCTCATGTGGGAGGTGTACAGCAGGTGAAGAGGGTGGCATAGGGAACCCCTGGGGGCCAGCTGCCTGGGACGCAGCCAGGTCCGAGGTGGGAACCCTTCCCATGGGCACACTCCCCTTCCCCTGGGAGAGAAGCTGCAGCTCCACCCAGGAGATCAAGATCAGATTTCAGCTATGTTTGCGGCTATTTCCTGCAGCTGTTGCTGCACCCTCCATCCTCACGGTCCCAAAGCCTCCCTTGATGGCGAGGTGCCCATATCACACCCAGCATCCAGGTGAGTCCCTTGCCTGCCATGTGATGACGCAGTCTGGGGGCAAGAGGAGGAGAGCGAACCCCGGTTCCCACACGTGGGTCAAAGCTCCCTTCTTTCATCCTTGCCATAAACTGCTGCACTGAGGCAGCAGCCTTGCGCAGCCTTGCAAAACCCTGGGCTGTGGCATCTGCAGAGCTGCTGGGCTGGCTTGTGAGGAGGTTTCTGCTCCATGAAGGAGAGCTTTCCCTCGCCAAGACTTCTCCAGCCCTGCTTGGCCCTGGCACAATCTGACAGGGTAGGTGATGCTATCATCTTGCCAAAGGAAAAGCACCTCTCTCCTGGTGTCTGGTGAGAGGCAGAATGACCCGAGATAGGAAGTGTGAGGAGAAGGGCAGGGAGGTGGCAGAGAAAGGCACCTGCTGGGGCTCGGCCACAGCCACCGCAGCCCTGGCAGCCCGGGGCCGCTGGCTGTGTGACGCCCCTCATACCTGCAAGCCAAAGCAACCCGTGCCTGTCAGCTTTCTGATGGGAAGCGGGTGCTGTTTCCATATGCTACTGAAAGTATTCACTTCTTCATTGCTCTGAAGTCTTAACCAACTTTTATTATCCAGCCCACCCCCACTGAATGATGATATATCTGCATTTTTAGCTATAAGAAAGAATCTGCATTTGACATGTGTATTACAGAAAAGACCTGAAAATGTTCCTGAGGTTTTCTTCAACAAGAACAGTCAGGCCAGAAGCAATTTAAATCTAATTTTTGCAAACGTTTATACACGCACACAGACACAATTTCACAGTTATTAGCAATTATAATAGATAAAGATACCATTAATTATCTGATTATATATTTGACAATCACATTTTTCTCTCTGGAGAAAAGTGCTATTCACTGAATCATCGGCAGTTTTCTTACATTTTTATATTGTAAAGTTTTTTTTCGCCTAAATACATCTGAAAATTAATCAGTTTTGTTGGTTCGCCCAATTGTAATGATTTTTTCCGTTTGGACAGCCCCGAGTCTAATATATTTACACAGCATCTTCAAAACAGTTAGAAAACTGTTACTTACCAACTGATGTAAGTCCATGTTTTATAGATTCCTGTATGATGGCTGTGTGGGAACCTGAAGACATTATTAGGTGTAAATATATAGTACCCTTGGGTGCAAGGTGTACAGCATTGAGCACAGAAAAGGTGCAGCCTGTAAACTTTTCTGGCCTTGAGACCCAGGCTATAATAACCTTCAGTGAAAGTCGGCGTGATGAACAACAACAAAAAAAGTTATCCAAGAATTCAGAAAGTAACAAGCATGTCTTTGAGTGGACTCTGTACTTTTTCCAGCATTAGTGACCTGCTGTAAACCATGTATCCCATTTCATGATAGTCTCTAATCAGAAGAATTGGAACTTGTGATAGGTTTGGCACCGTCACGTGATTTTGTACAGCTTGATAAGAGGACCCTGTTATAAAGTGACAGCAAAAGAGATAAGAACTCTTGGCAGATAATGGCAGAGAAATGATTAACCTAGAGTGGAGAGGTGCTATGAAGCCCAGAGAGTGGAAGGTTGTAAAGTTGTGGGGTCATAGGATCATACCGAGTGGATGAAAAGCCATACCAACGTTAAGTGTAATGACTATAAACTCAGACTTGTGACCTGTCTTCTTGATGTCATCACCTCTTTGCACAGTGGACAGCAAGCATGGTTGTTTTGGCTTCTGTAAACATTCTTTGGCTGGCAAAACAAGCAAACATTAATTCCTTAAAGAAGGCTTCTGAATGTGCTTGGGATTCTACACTCTGAGTAACAGCACCAGCAAATCTCTGGTGGTGGTTTGTCAGACAAAACCATTTTACTGCCCCAGTCCTCAGGCTGGAGACTAGCTCCAGGTTGTAGCTGTTTAGTTGAAAGCGTACACTACTTTCTCAGTAAAGAGCTTTACAGCATGGTTAAACATTGATATCCCAGGATTATGATACATAGACAGTATTGTGCTCACCTCTAAGGCTGTGAGGTACAATACCTATTCACAGGATGTCAAACGGCTGTCAAGTGTTTTGCTGTAAATAATTATTATAAAGGCGGGCAGCTGTGTAGATGACTGGGTGATTTTTCAGCTCAGCCGTGAGTGGGTCAGGTTCTGCTTTCACACCCACCAGAGGAAGCGCAGGAGCACACCGGCTCCCTGGGTGACACCGTGCTGCGTTTACAGCAGCCTGAGCACAGTGTGGCTTCTCCTCGCGCTGCGGTGCCACCGGCAGCCTTTGCAGCTGTAGCCCAATAGATTAAGTCTGCATACACTTTGTGAGATCAGACTCAAGCCTGAATAATCAGATGATATTTGATATTTCAAGTCTCTTGAAAAATAGAGAGCAGTTATTCCACTGTGGGCTAGATCTGAAGCCTCTTGAAGTCAGCAGGAGTTTTTTCTCTTTAAATTTGCAGAGGGCTGTAAAGCAGCATATGCTCTTTTATATACTTTGTCACGATGGTTAGACTTTGATGATAAAGTGGCAGACAGGTTAGTTCATGCTCAAACTGTACTGCTTGTCAGGCTTCTCCTGGCCAGAATGAGAGCTAGAGAGCAAGTCTGAAAATGGGGTCGATGTGGCAAACTGCGCAGTGACTTGGACCTTACAGCCAGGAACCCTGAATTATCACTTGGTCTGTGCAGTACTGCCCTCCTGTAGCAAGGATGGCAGGCTGTAGAGGGAAGGCCTGATTCTTCCAAATTCTTATTGAAGAACTGCACCTGAGTTTTTTATGCTTTATTTACCATGCTGGAGTTTATAAATCAGACATGTGTTCACCCAATTAATAAGCCACAATCATAAATACTCATTTTGTCTATGGTACATACAGCAAGTAAAATCATATAGATTTATGCACCATAAAGTTCCAGAAACAGGGTTTTTCTTCCTCTTTTTTTATACTTGTAATTGTACTTCTAAAGTGAGCAAACTGTACCAAGCTACCTCACAGCAATGCTATGGATATCATTGGCTTGCAATGTGTATGAAACGTTTTAAAAGCAAAACGTGCTATGTGAGTGTATCTTTCTATTTATTACAGGAAAAAAAATTAATTTGCAAGTCTGGTTAAACAGATACTATGAGTGTTTTTTCAGGGTCACTGGTATTTTTTATCTGTTTAGACCAAGTGAAAGTTGGAAGCCAGCTTTTACAACACATTTCATACAAACCTAAAGAATTTGATTCTCTGTCTATTCTATTCTGTTCATAAAAAATGGAAAAATTCATTTATTCCATCAGAAAAAGCATGTATTTGGGGACTGGGTGTAAAATAAATGAGAAATGCTGCAAATGATACTGTGGTTAGAAACTTTCCACTGTGTCATCAGAGACATTGCTGGAGCACTGTTGGCCCATATACAAGAGTCTCTATAAAGGAATCTGCCGTATGTGGGAGAGAGAGATACTAAATCATAGGAAATATAAAGAAACTTCATGCTTTTGGCTTCAAATGCTATCATTCCTTTCCTTTTTTGCATCAGTATCAAATGTCAGGGTCACTGAAAAATGTTCTTTTTTTCCTTTCTGATACTTTGTCTCCATGGATAGAGGAATGTATGCCAGGTGCATAACCAGACAGGCTTTCTTTGCCTTTCTTTATACCTAGTCCAGTGGGGGAGAAGAAACGCATAGGGAAACTCCAGGACAATCTATATCAGCCTGTGATCCACCAGCTCTGTATGTTTAGCAGCAATATGTTTCCCAGCTGAAGAAAGTATATAAGGGTGTGCATATTGAGGCATATGAGTTGTATCACTGAAGTTAAGTACCTGAGTCTATGGCTGAATATTTTGCTTGATCAGGAATTTTGAACTGTAGCTTTTCACATGGAAGTCCCTGGTAAAGCAGCCACTGACCTCACTGGGAGCAGCTGTTCCTAACCGTGGTTGAAGCATCATAAACTCATTTTGTACCTTGGTGTTTTTCAGGACCTCCCCCGCTTCCCTCCCGCCCCCCCCCCTTCATCCTGAGAGCGTGAGACAAGGCTTTTGAAAAGTAATTTTATTATTTCATACATGCTTTTCTGTCTCAGGTCTTTCAGGAAGATAATTAATTGAAAAACATTCAGTGTCTTTTTTTTTTTTTTTTTTGCCAGTTCATGTATGATGAAATTGTCCCTTGTTTGTCCATCAGACAAATGTCCCTCAAAGAAAGTGTACCTGATTTCAAAAGCTTGGCAACAATCCCTCCTTCGACTCTTGCACATCAAATTATTTTGCAACTGTTTACCACACAATTGGAGTCAGAAGGAGTTTCTCCTCTCATGGGCATTTTCACAAGTGGCATTTCATTCGGGCATGTAAGGATGTTAAGAAACAAGCTCTGGAAATGGACTGACAAACGAACAGCGATCTTTTCAAACAGTTTTGATCCCTGACTTGTGTATGTTTGTGTAAACTTAGTGAGGTCGGTCAGAATTTTGTAGTTTTCCTGTAACATTTTGGATATTGCTCTTCTTAATACAGCATGGTCCGTGTTGTCTTTTTAAGCCATCTCAAGGTATTGTCACCTTTATTATCAATACATCTCAGAAAAGGTAAATGTTCAGCACAGCACATATCAAATAAGGGACATGATCCTTGTTCTACTAAAAGTCCAGGGCAAACGTGGCGTTGACCCTGGCACGGCGCCTACCAGGCATCAGCTGTCTACTCCTGAGGGTAGTCCAGTTGGTTTCAGCTGGAGGTTTGTTTAGGTGGAAAGAGATTTACAAACTCTGTTCTTTGATCTGGAAATCACTCTTTTAAAACTTTTCTTCATTTCAGTCATTCCAATATTCCTCCTGATCTATCACAGACATTTAAAATTCTTTTGGATGCTTCAGTGTATTTTCTCCACCTTCATGAATTTTGTATTATTTTACATGTGCAGAACCAAGGCATTAAAAATACAGTTTTATGACTTTTCCCCAGTAGTTCTGTAAAAGAAATGAAGAGAATCTGATATACCCGGTGATCTTCACCTTTTGGGTTTTTCAGTGAAGTAATTACAGTACTGAAATGTAAAGTTCTAATTTATTAAATTATTTCCATCAATTGATTCTCAATTCCTGTTTAGTCTCACGGTATGGCTGCACTATTATACGTCTTATTAGTTTTGTTTTCTTACATATATATATTTTACATATTATGTTTATCACCTCAGTAATAGAATGTAATGGCATTAAAATACATTTCAGTATATGCTACTCCTTACTTATGATTTTCAGCATATTCAAATGCAACTCTGGTGAGCAGAAACATGGTAAGGTCTTTGTGGGTGTTCACAATGCAAACTGTTTTTCCTGATTACATTAATCAGAATATTTTAGTCTCTCATATGTTTCTGTTCTCTGTTTGGATGACCACAATTTAATAAAAATCATATTTGGAGATGAATAATGAATTGTAGGAATTATAAAATTGCTTCCTGTGACATTTTCCTAATAATTACTTATGAAAAATCATTTCAGTGAATATTTTTGCTAATAAATTAATATCTAGAAGAGGAAGTAAATGTAGACCTTTGTAAGTACTTTCTTAGGTTAAATGAGCAATCAGGAAACCTTCAGGACTCCTTAGGAGGAAAACTCTGTTCTATGCAGAAGGAAGCATACAGTTGTGGATCACCGAAGTCCTCTTTTGTCCTTAACTGAAGGAGTAGCATGAGCTTTGGTGGGACACAGATTTAGTGGTAGCTCTCTACACTGGAGAAATAAAACTTGGTGTGAGAAGAGCTGTCTGGGAAGTTTTATCTGCCTATCTGTCTAGCTATGTAAGCAGCTTCAATTTTAATTTCTTGCATGCCTCCTTTTCTTCAATAATCTAACTTATTGGTGTACAAAGAGAAATTATATTAATTAGTTACTCATGGAACCTTTTCAAAGCTTATCTAGGAGGTATTTACTAGAAATAGGAGCAGAGTGTTTGACTTTGTGAGAAAAGAACAGATTTCTGTGAAACAGGCAGGGGGAAATTACTTACATGTACGTAGCAGTAACAGGTGTTGTGAACTCATCCATCATCTCACATAGCAGTCAGGAGCAGAAAACAGTTTCTTCTTAGTGCACTATTAATAAAATATCAGGAATATATTACTTTCGAAGGAGGAAAAGAGAAAGAGAGGACAAAGAGTCTTAAAGTGGCTTTTAAGTGGAACTTAAAAGCTTTTGAGTTTGGTAGCTAGATTCTCTGTTTTTTCAAGATACGTACATAAGTGCAGGGATGACACAGTTACCATTCCTGCCCCCCTAACCCCCCAAACCCCCAACATTTAGCTTGAGGCAGGATGGAAATACAAATCCTACCCCAGGAAACTAAATCCTGAAAGACCCTGAGTGCTCTGATTGAGTTTCTGACTCATTTCTACTCATGAAGGAAGCTGCGTGTGTGCTACACTGCACACTGACCAGCTTTGCTTGAACCATAGAGGGAGAGCGGGCTGAATGCTAATGGAAGGTGAAAGACTGGCGAAAGAAAGCAGTTCAGAGTGGCATTTCATGTCTAAGCAGAGCGGGTCTCCTTACTGAAACTCATTTATTGAATCAGGAATAGAAGGATGTCTGGAGGCTGAGGAACTGCAGAACAGTGTGTAAGGCACACTCGATGGGCCACTTTCCAGCTGGAGGGAGGAGGAATCAAGGCTTAATGCTCAAGCAATGGGTCAGATCTGGTGCAGAGGAGCACTTCCACTTCTTTCTGTCTTCCTGATGGGCAAGTACAGAATTTGTTGCAATTTCAAAGCTGACTTTCGTTGGGAAGGACGTTGGACAGGAGAGAAAAGTGGGGTAAAGGTAATTAAGACATAAGGATTTCTGATCATTTTAATAACTGTGAGAAATGTAGCACCTGGCAGGAGAGATAAGTAGATTTTCCTAAGCTGTGTTATAGGCAGGTAAATATTGCTCTGGTTTATGGCACTAATAATTAAACAGAACGCTAGTCTTTCTCTTGGTAATTTAAAATTTAAGGTGGTTGTTTTCTGAAGGCATATGCTGAAATCTGAACAACAGTAACTACTTTAGATGTAAGCTTCATAATAAAATACCTTATATATGCTGTCCAATGAATATAATTCATAAGCATATATAGCACTAAAGAAACACAATTTTTTCATTGTCTTCCAGGTCATCTAGGCACCACTCTTGGTAAATATTGCAGTTCTTAAAAAACAGGACAAGTAGATTTAAGATCTGAGAAATACTTCATTCTTTCAAGAACATAGTCCCTCTAGTGCAGTTACATAAATAATAGATTAGTATAACATATTAATATTTTTATATATTTTTATACAATGTTCCCACAGTTTGTTAGAGAGTATACTTGTTTTATTTTATATGCTTAGACCACAGTAAAAAATGCAGATGAACCTGGAATTTGGGTGCCTATATTTCTGGGGAGAGCAGGAGCACCTGGGATTTCTGAGGAGCCCTGACTTTCAGGGACTAGCTTTAAATCAGGCTGTTAATGCATCTGCAGTAGCACGCAAATCTTTAGCTCATGTTTAGCCATTCTGTTTGTATAGTGCCTAGACCAAGTTCTTCATCTCAGACTAGGGCTTCTGGGTATTTCTACCACACCAGGAGATATGAACAGATGTTCAGGTACCCTTATTGACTGTAAACTCACATTATTCTCATCCTAAAACTGTTACTCATGCTTTCCTCTGGTCACTGCTGCCTACCCTCCCATTAGACTGAAATGCTTTTCAGTGGTCCAGACAACAGTATGTACAATTAAGATAGAGACCTGATCATGACCTCTGGAAAATACTGTGTTACAAATATAGACATATATATATACACAGTAAGAGATACTTAATAGGGCAATAGTAGGATGATAAAAAAAAAAAAAAAAAAAAAAGAAGCTTTTGTAGGGGCCCTGAGGTCACTAATAGGCCTTAACGGCCCTGACCAGCTTCACCTGGGCCCCCACTCACAGGCTCCTCGCCCATGAGGCTACAGGTTCATTTAAGCCCCAGCTGAGGACATAGCCTTTTCCCTGAGCTGTATGGGATGGGGGCCTGTTCCCAAATTATTCTTTGGATTTCCTGCTTGATCTCAGACCCAGCTGATTTTATTGCTTTCACACAATGGTTGCTGGAGCATTGGTAGGACTAGCCACGACTCTGCTTGACCAGCTCCTGTGCCATGGGACTGCGCTCTGTTGGTGAGTTCCCTACCCAGTCTATGTTGTTGCTCCTCTTAGGGTGCAGCTGGCCCTTGCTGTTACCTGACACCTTCTGTGGGTGCTGTCCTCATCCCTTCCTAAGAATGGGTAATAACTACTTCTATAATGAAGCATAGGGACTTGCTGGTGACTTGCATGTGCTTTTCAATTAAAATGTGGAGGCTTTTCAGACAGCAGTCTATTAATCTTGAGATTCTCCTTATAGTTTTATAATTTTGGATTTTTTTTTTTTTCTTTTATAAAGGGGAAGTAATTTTGCTTATACAGCTCACAACGAAGGGCAGCTAAGAAGAACATGTTTTTTCCCTTTGGTATTGTCTGGACAGGGCACCACTGACCTTAGAATCATAGAATAGGTTGGGTTGGAAGGGACCTTTAAAAGTCATCCAGTACAGTCCCCCTGCAATGAGCAGGGACATCTTCAACTAGGTCAGGTTGCTCAGAGCCTGTCGAACCTGACCTTGAATGTTTCCAGGGATGGGGCATTTACCACCTCTCTAGGAAACCTGTTCCAGTGTTTCACCACTCTTACTGTGAAAAATTTCTTCCTTATGTCTAGTCTAAGTCTACCCTTTTTTAGTTTAAAGCCATTACCCCTTGTCCTGTTGCAACAGGCCCTGCTAAAAAGTCTGTCCCCATCTTTCCTGTAGGCCCTCTTTAAGTACTGAAAGGCTGCAATAAGGTTTCCCTGAAGCCTTCTCTTCTCCAGGCTGAACAACCCCAACTTTCTTAGCCTGTCTTCGTAGGATTGGTGCTCCAGCCCTCTGATTATCTTTGTGGCCCTCCTCTGGACTTGCTCCAACAGGTCCGTGTCTTTCTTATGTTGGGGGCTCCAGAGCTGCATGCAGTACTCTAGGTGGGATCTCACAACAGCAGAGTAGAGGGGCAGAATCACCTCCCTCAACCTGCTGGCCGCGTGTCTTTTGATGCAGCCCAGGATACAGTCAACCTTCTGGGCTGCTGTGCTGGTTTGAGGCACACATTGTCAGCTAATGTCCAGCTTTTCATCCACAAGTACCCCAAGTCCTTCTCCTCAGGGCTGGGCTGCTCTCAATCCCTTCCTCCCCCAGTCTATATCGATACTAGAGGCTGCCCTGACTCAGGTGCAGGGCCCTGTTGAACCTCGTGAGGTTCACATGGGCCCGCTTCTCAAGTTTGTCCAGGTCCCTCTGGATGGCGTCCCATCCCTCAGGCACATCAACCGCACCACTCAGCTTGGTGCACTCAATCCAATTATGTCATTGATGAAGATATTGAGCAGTACTGGTCGCAATAGAGACCCCTGAGGGACACCAGTTGTCACTGATCTCCATCTAGACACTGAGCTGTTGACCGCTACCCTCCAAGCAATTCCTCATCCACTGAACAGTCCACCCATCAAATCCATATCTCTCCAATTCAGGGAGAAGGATGTTGTGAGGGACTGTGTCAAAGGCCTTACAGAAGTCCAGATAGATGACATTCGTAGCTCTTCCCTTGTCCACTGATTTAGTCTCTCTGTCACAGAAGTCAGGCAGGACCCCAGTGAAACCATACTGGCTACCTTGAATCACCTCCCTGTCCTCCATGCGCCTTAGCATGGCTTCTAGGAGGATCTGTTCCATGATCTTCCCAGGCACAGAGGTGAGACTGACAGGTCAGTAAGTCCCAGGGTCCTCCTTTCTACCCCCTTTAAAAATGGGTGCAATGTTTCCCTTTTTCCAGTCACCAGGGACTTCACCTGACTGCCATGACTTTCAAATATCAGGGAGAGTGGCTTGGCAACTACATCAGCCTTAGGACTCTGGGATGCATCTCATCAGGCCCCATAGACTTCTCTATGTTCAGGTTCCTCAGGTGGTCACAAACCTGATCTTCTCTTACAGTGGGAAGGACTTTGCTCCTCCAGTCCCTGTCTTACCTTCCATCCACTTGAGAGGTGTGGGAAGAGAGTTTGCCAGTGAAGACTGAGGCAAAAAGTTATTGAGTACCTCAGCCTCCTGCTTGTCCATTGTTACTAGTTTGCCAGCCTTGTTCATCAGGGGTAGTAAGCTTTCTTTAACCTTCCTTTTCTGGCTGACATACCTGTAGAAGCCCTTATTATTCTTTGCATCCCTTGCCAAGCTCAGGTCCAGCCATGCCTTGGCCTCCTTGATCCCATCCCTACACAACTGGGCAGTGTCCCTATACTCTTCCCAGGATATCTATCCCTGCTTCCACTGCCTGTGCATTTCCTTCTTGCCCTTTATTTTGACCAGCAGGTCTTGACTCAGCCATGCCAGTCTCTTGCCTTCCTTTCCTGACTCCTTACACCTGGGGATCAAGAGCTCTTGCACTCTATGGAAAGCACCCTTAAAGATCCACCAGATCTATTCTGATCCCTTGTCCCTGACCTTCACAAGATCTTGCTTGTGGAAAGCTTGCACCGTCTCCAAACTGGGTGGTTGCTGTATGGACACGCAGCCCTTCTCAGCTGCTCACTAGTGCCTTGAGAGGGGGAGAGAGTGCTTGTCCAGGTGAGAAGTTAGGGCCAGGACATGTGTACTGTGCAGCTCAAGCCTGTTTCTGATAAATAACCCCTTGTGTTACTATTAACTCACTACCATGTTTGACACTTGTGCATCAGTTGATGGGAGGTAGTGACTGAACAATAACTATTGATTTTTCATTTCATATTAACAGTGTGGCAAGTTCTGAATCTGATAGTGAGGGTAGGATGTTAGCGTAGACGTTCCTATTTGCTGTAAAAGAAGTGTTGTCTTGCCTTCCCTGGATCCTTACCTTGTATCTCAAGAAGTTGTATAGAATTCTCATTAAGGCATCAGAGTTTCATAAACTATAAAATATACACAATTTGGTGATGATTTTCAGCCTTGGTGTAAACATCCATTAAGCTTAAAATAAATAAATGTACTGGATCAATTATTTATCCAGAGGACTCTGAGACAAATGACAAACAATGAATGACAGAAGAGGGATGGAATGAGGTGAAAGTTTTTTCTGACCCAAGATCAGTGTTCAGGCAAATGTAGAGACACTGACTTCAGTTGGTGGAAATTCCAACCAGCTCTATAGTTTTCTTTATAAAAAGAAATAATGAACTGGAATTCTTTCCTAACTTACCCTGTGAGAGCTGCTTTCGTCAAGTCACTGACACTGTAGTTATAGAAAATATTGGAAGGAAAGAAAAGGTGAGACTTTATTGTTTTGAAGTTTCAAAAGTTTGGAAAACGTTCTGTAATTTTGCAACAGGCTCTAGGATTTTGGCATGAAGTCAAGCATTTCTGTATCATTTCTCCTATAGTATCAGCAGACTTAAGAAACAGAATTCAAGTGAAATTGTTGTAGCTTAAAATGTTTCCACAACATGAATAAAAGCACATTTTGTTACTTAAAACACAAACATTTTTATCTTTTGCTTGTTCATTCTGTTACTGTCTGATCTTATTCCACCTCCCTTTGACTTTAGATCTCATTTTTCTCTCTTTGTCTGATCCTTCACTGTCTTCTATTGTGGACAGCTTTCCTCTGGCTGCTGCTTCCCATATATGTCTGAAATCTTACCTTGGCACCTGCACTGAGAAGCTTCTGAAATGCAGATGCTGAGGATGTTCCCCAGTTGGGCTTTTGTGCTGTTTGCGGTAATAGCACTGCTGCTGTTACTAGAAATTATTCCTTTATATAAAAAAGGGGTACAGTAAATAATTCTATATATGGAATGCTAAAGTAGCAGGCAACACTGGTAACCTAAGGCTGTACTCCTGCACTGTAGTCTTTGGAAGAATAAGGATTGCTTTTAACCTTTGAGCCAGTACTATATTTCTTAACATCTTTTGATGGTGCTTACCTCAATTGCAGCATGGCATTTGGATTTGTTCTGCTGGAAAGTTGCAGTCTACAATATTGTCTTTGTTCCCAAGTCCCTTTGACTACATTGGACGCTGGGGCCTGTTGGGAACCCATTCCTGATCTGGTCTATGCTGAAAGCAGCTGCACAGGGAAAACCCATCTCGCAGGGAGCTTTCTTTGAGCAGAACAGTTTGTGAAGCTACAGCCTCAGTGGTTCTGCCTCATAAAAAGGCCCTGTTTTTTTTTTTTTAAAAAAAAAAAAAAAAAAACAAAACAAAACAAAACAAAAATCCACCCAAACCCCAAATATCACAGCAAATGCTAAAAAGCTTTACCTCTGGGGCTTTATAATAGGTTCTTACAGGATTTGAAGCTAATCCTGATCCTATTGCAAAAGGTTGTTTGTTAAGAGAGGCTTCAGCTCAGACAGCCGTGTCAATATGTCTAACTGCCTCATATATGGGAGGTAACTGTGGTGATAACATCAAAAGTGAATACACATTTATCATATCTGGTTGGAGTCTGTTGGGCTGAGTGCTATACAATCTTTACGAGAAGGTACCATAACTTATCTGTGAAGCATATTCTATGCCTCGATTGCTATAAAAACAACTATGATCACACTTCAGTATATTATAGTTTGACCACCCTGCCCAAAATGTAAGCTTCCCAGAATTTCCACAGCTATGTGTTTGATTCTGCCAAACCATCTTGGAGATGAGCTGACTGGAAAATAAAAGTTAAAAGTGTTAAAATGAAACCTCCAAGAAACCTGAGCCTTCCATGCAAGACCTCTGTGTGCACGGGGGAACTCTGAGACCTGGCAGAGTTTCACAAGTTGGACCTGTACGCCTGCAGCTTTCTGCTTATGGAAGACAAAAGGAACCATCTTTAAAGTGGACAGACTGAAGTGGCTGGATAGTGAATGAGGTGATCCTCACTTTATCTTATTTGATTTCATTACCCATGATGTTGAAAGCTGTCTGCAATGTATGGTACTTTGTACTTCTCTTTAAGCCTCAATTGCTTTTATACCATTGTTCTGAGAAGCCATTTAGAGAATTTTGAATCGCTGTGATGATATGATTCAGTCCCAGAGTCACTCCAAAGCACAAAGGCCCTATTGTCCTACCAGGTTACTGAAGTGTTGTAAAGAAGAGTTTGCTACTTGTAGTATTCGGAATGGTTTATCACGTTTCAAGCATGCCACATAAGAAGAGAATCCTTATTAAAGTACATAACTTAGAGATGAAGCCTACTTGGTACTCTTCCCACAGAGTGTGAACATGCCTTTAGGTAAGGCACCACTAATACAGTCTACAATTCTTCACAGCAAGTGTCGTATTTCCAGGACCATCCACCTGCTTCATAAGTGGGTACACAGTTTCACTAGTAAGGAACTAGATTTCGTTACACATATTAATGGTTTTATTATGGCATAATGGTTTTCACAGACATTTGCACTGGTTTTACAAAGGTGTGATGTTAATTCAGGATTGCATTATTGGCAGATGTGTTTTTACTGACATTTTAGTAGAAACCAAGTGAATTGTTATCATCCTGGTTAAACCAATGGAAGTACATCTGAATGCTGAATTGTACTGATTTATCAATTTTTACCAAGTGCTTTAGCAACATCAACAGCTTTAGTTGTATCCATCCTAAAACTCTGTTTAAACAGGACAGTCATAATAACAGAAGGGAAAGTTCACTGAAATATAACATGCATCTTTGGAATCATAACAACATTTTAGAGAGGCTAATAGAACTGATTTGGCTGACTTATGGTTTCTGCTGGATTTATAAGTGTCTTGTTATTTCCCCATTTTAAATGGCATGAAGTGTAATTAGCTGAAATTCAGCAGATACCTTCTTAGAGTGAAACAGTGGTGGTGGATGGGAGAAGACAAAGCCCTTTCCCTCTTCGCTTAGAAATCAGCAGGGCAGAACTCTGCCTTGTGCTTCCTGGATGACTGGGCAGAGGGATCACTCAAGTACCTAAGGAAGCAGCCTTACTCCCCCCAGGTCACATGTGTTTTTACAAGCAATTACATCATGTTCTATGGACTTTTACGTGTCTTATTCATAATTTTTCGTGGACAAGTTTTTTGAATTTGTGTTACTTTATTTCTCCTTCTTTGTAGTTATCAGATGAATTAAATCAAATCTTTATTGATGTTCAAAAAAAATAGTAGTGTGAGACAATGCTGTTTTCATTAACACAAGCAGTTTCTGTACAGAAAGGATTCACCTCTGTTAATAGGGAGGAACTATTCTGTAGTGGAGTTTCCTGTACATCTGTGCTAAAGTGGAGCATGCATCATCCTAGTGAGGGAAGTGCAACATACAAAGCTAGTAGAGATGACCTGTAATATGGAGTAGAAAAAATGTCTAGATGAATGCATAAAAATACCTTTATCATGTTGGTATTTGTGTTGAAGAGAACTACTTTATAATCCAAGCTGTTATGAGGGGCTGCCCTACCAGGATGTGTACAAAGAGAAGGCAGAGTAGTCTGTCGATCCGTCTTATGTAGTATATATAAGATGCACTGGAGTTAATTTGAAAAGTGTTAAAAGTGCATTTTTAATTGTGTGACATGATTTGTTTTACTGGTGAACACCCCAGATGAGACATGCATAACAGTGTATTAACATGTGCAAGGTAGGTAGAATGCTTTTGGTGAGCTTTAAGCAGTATTTAAAATCATAATTCCACAGGATGTTTTTATCTCATAAAATATTAGTAGCATTACAGCTGAGATCTACTGTGTTTTAATGTTATGTTATTGTTATATGTCCCTTCTCTGTGTACAGGATTGTGCAACATCAGTTAATAACCATCAGGTAGTGTGATTCAAAAGAGTTTTGTTAAAGTCAGTTTTGAGCTATGCCGATTCACACTTGCTGAAGATCTAGTCCAAGGTTCATAAAGCGCATTGAAATAAGAGGTAACAGGCACCACAGAAATGCAAAATCCTCTGTCAGTGAGATAAACAGAAGAAAACCCTGCTATTTTTACCAATGAAAAAACACAAAAGTGTGAAAGAAAGTCTTAGGCACATTGTAATTTTAATCTGCAATGACTTCTGGTTTTCTGGTATGGATCTGTATTTTTATTATACATAGTGAAATATCCTGCTTAATTCAACTTCATCCCTCCGCCCTGGATTAACAATAATCAAACTGGTCCTCTTGGAATTACAGTTGCTAGATCTTGGGCATGAATAGAGTTTTCTGATGAATAGACTGATGCACAAGAGTTTTAGAAGTATTTCAGTTTAAAAGGGAGAAACTGTTTGAAATGCTATTTGTATTTTCAAAATGCTTGGTCAGAAAAGCCAGCTTTATCATGTTTGATTTTGTTGAGGTGGGGTGGGGGAGAGGTGAGGGATGCACTTCACACTGCAAATTTGATCTACGCTTCTACATGCTATCATGATACAAATAATTGTGAAGGGGAAGGTGTCTCAGTGACACATGTGGTAGAGTCTCTTAGTCTTAAGGCCCAGCTATTCTTTCTGCTTTTGCTCCAGCAAAGTATCTGGGAATTTACTTTAGTTTGGGAAACTTGGCCAGGGAGCTTCGGAGCCAAATCAGGAATGATGTCTATTTGAACTGGCAGACAGTGAATGACTGGCACTGAGCATAAGTAATCCATGTTGTGAAGCTTTAAGGTGCCATTAGTTTTGAAAAAGTACTTACTGTCAGTATTCCTGAAATACTAACTTTTTGAGGCATAGAGGTCTGTCCTTTTGAATATTCGTGAATAAAGCATAAGGTAATCCCTCTTGTAGGCATTATGCATGTGCATCCTACGGTGAAAAATGTGTGTCCTTGGGCCTGGTGGGACAAATTCTTCCCTTGGCTACATGAGAGAAAATGCAGAGTAAAGTCATAGCTGTTGCTGATTTCTTCAGTGCCCAGTGATGCAAATAAGAGCTGAATTCATCCCACTACCTATATCTGGTATTTTGCATAGAAATGCTCAGTGTGCTGAAACATACTCACATTTGCAAGAATGTGTCTGTGTAGTTTACATTTCCAATTTTAATTTTTGAGCCATGCGTAAGAGACTCCAGGGAACAGTGTGTACTGTCAGCAGAAGTTATCTTTTTGATGAATCAGGCACATTGTTTGTACCTCTGCATTTGATAGACGTGTTGTAATAAGGTCCTGAACTGCTTACTGTGTCTTTATGTACCTTCCCTCTCAGCAGTTGTAACTATTGTGCTGCTTGACCTATATTAATGGTACTACAAACAACAAGTTTAACCATTAACTTGTGAGCCCTGCTTAAATGGATTTTGCCAAGAGATGAGAACTGAAGATTTAAGGAGGTAAAAAGTAAAAAGAGGGCTACCAAATGTGAAATTTTTCAGTGTTTACTGATCTGATGTGGAGGGTGGGAACAAGTTCAAAGACCCAAGAATAAAACCTAACATCACATTACTATGGTCTGAACACCTAGTGCCATTCAAGGTATGGAAAAGTGCCATCTTAGATGTTTTGTTCATTAAATAACTTGTGCATTTTATCCATTTGGTTATTCCAAAGAGGCCTGCTTGCTGTATTATCTATATCCTCACATACTCTGCAGCAAGAACAGACAGAGAAGGTTGCACTGAAGGGGGTAAATATTGCCTGCTACTGCTGCCTGGGAAAAGAAAGGCTGGCTCTCAGTAACTTGTGAGGAGATAGTGAAAGCTAGAAAAAGTCCAAGTGAAAAGGACCCAATGTCAGACTAGTGCTTTAGGTGTAGGAAGACCAGCCTGATTTAGCTTGATTTAGTTGGGCTGCATCTCGGGAGCGTAAGTTCTGCACACAGAACTTGAATTTTAGGCCATTTAATAGAAGCCAAAACTCTGATGTCTGATATATATGACTATATCACCTCAGGAATAAGCAACTGTGACTGATCCATGGTAACTGCCCCATGTGTGCGCAAAGTCAACAGCAAACGTGAGATTGTTCATTACCTGATGTGATTTGATCCTTCATGGAAAAGTGATTCTGTGTCTCTAAGTTTATTGACATCAGTGATTTTTGACTAAGGCCCTTAAAAGGGTGGGCATGCAAAAGTTAAATGGGGGGTGTGGGAAGTGGTATGCTCTGGGATGTCCTGCCAAAACCTGGCTTCCCTGATAAAGCTGCCTCATCTTATGCATGCAGGCATTTAGATCTGCTACTGTTTCCATTTGGTGGTTATCTCTGTCTGCTGGGATTTCACCATTTTGGCTCCACAAGGCATATGTACGTGTCTTGTGCAATCGAATAGTGTGTGTTCTGTTGGGTCCTGGTGACAGACAGTGCCAGAAATGTGTGCTTTAGCTAAAAGTAGGAGCTGATACTCAGAGGTGCAAATGTGTATGGTTCATTCTCTGCAGCTGAGCTGTTCTCAGGCACTGCTATGGCTATGAATTAAGCATTAGGTAGCCCTGTGTGCACAATCAAAACTGAGAATCTGAGTGAAAAATCCCTCATGTTTGTTTGAGAGTCTGTTGTAGAAACACAGAATTGCTTATTTTACTTTAAGTGCAGCAAAATATGCCGTTAGAAAACATGCTTCAGAAACATGTGGTATTTGTGTTGGTCCTTATTCCAATGTAGTTAAACTGAGATGAGTAGAACTTTCTGTCGTGTCACCAATATAGATTTTTGGTTGAAACAGGTAAACTGAGACAAATCCTTGTCATCCCTGATCCTCAAGAGTTGTTAACTGAGTAATATATTCTTTGGGCCTTTATGTGAAGATTGCAAACAGCTTGGTAAACATTTAATTAAACCACAAAAAGCTTTGTAATGGGAAGGGAAGTGGTGAGCAAGACTATCAATGATTTAGTGATGTATAAGCCGAGTCAAGGAGGGAAGCCCATGATTCTGGCTGCCAGGCTTCTCTAACCAGTGGCTTCCTTGTCTGTCTTGGATTCCTAAAGCAAAAGAGGCACAGTCACCCTTACTAAGAAGTGATCTCAAGTAGAGCCAACAGGAAAAAACAGAAACATTGGGGAAAGCTTATTGGGAGCAAACAAAAATGCAACTGTGTCAACAGAATTGTTCTTGCCTCTAGGTTTCTGTAGTTACAGTTCTCTCCTCTGATGCCAGTAATTCCCAAGGTTTCCATTTAACCAAGTTAAATTGGTAAAAAGCCTTGTGTATAGGTGATTCCTAAAGGGTTATTTCTGCTTCCGTTAGTTTGTTGCTTCTGTAGAATTTCAGGAATAAGTTTAGCTGAAGGAAATCTCTTTTAAAGTTTGTCCATATGTGTAGCGGCATTAATTTCTTTAATCTGGATTAGCAGGCACAGTTTTGCTTCACCCAGAGCAAAGGTGGGAGCAGGGCAAGCCCCCATGGCTACTCTTCTCTTTTGTCTCTGTATCCTTTCAACTCGGAAACAGCTATGTTCAGAATGAGGTCACAGCACGGTGATTTTGTTCTGAACATTAACTTTTGTTCTAGCAGCTGTGCTGGCTGGCACCCATGCAAAGAAATTTAGCATTTCCCACTGTATTGGTACAACAGTATGATTTTTATTTTGCTCTGAGCCTAATGGGTATGTTCCGGCTTGTAATCATGAGAGGGTCTGGCAGATGAGCTTTTGAGATGCTTGTTCACAACTCTGGTGAGTAGCTCCCAACAGTTTTGTGTGTTCAAGCAGCTTGCAAGTCATTAGATTTTTCTCCTTCTGGTGACTCTAGGTGGGAAGGCTTGTTTACTTACTAGTTTAAAGCACCTTGTTTAGGTGTTCACATGTTAGCCTGATGGAAGGAAAGGAAAAATCTGAAGTTTAATAAACTGACCTTTTTTTTTTTTTGCTATTTTTCAGGTATGTGAGAAAAAGAAATTTAGTCACAGAATGTGACCTGTACAAATATGGGCAAGACAGTCTGAATTAAAGCAGCAGATTTAACTTCATGTATTGATATAGCTTGCAAAACAGTTCTCTGCAAAGAGGAGTATTCTGTAGCCCAGTGACAATAAACTGACACCACTAAGCACAATTTGAATACTTCTTGCTCCTTTACTCAGTCTGTCTATCCTGCAGCAGCTGTCATGATGGGACAGCATCTTTTAGTATCTTGATACTTTCTGTGCTAAAAGGTTAGTGTGAGCTGTCTTGGGAGAATTTTGTCTCATATCAGAGTTATAAACCTTATCTCAGTAAACAGAATAAAGCTGGCTAATGATCACCAACTTTATGTTCTTTTCTTTCAGGGGATAGGTTTGAAAAGGTAGTAATTTCTTTCAACAATACAAAAAGCATCTTAGAGGAAAATAATCTTCATTATGTATCAGTAAAGATAAGTAGCCTTTTTTTAGGCTACTTATCACCTGTATTCTCATGTAAAGAGTGTAAGTACGGTGTGCATGGCTAGCTTGATGGATAGATCTGTTTCTGAGCGTTTATATCTCAAGCCCGCACTCTTCTTATGCAGACTTCCTATGGAAGTTAGTGGAAGTCTTGTATGTCTTAGGATTGTGTGATTTGTGGTTTTGTGTTGTGGTTTTTTCTTTTTTTTTTTTTTTAACTGAAGACATTTCAGAGAAGACAAACTCATTAGAACCATCAGGGAGAGATGGAAACAACTTGTATTTGTTATGTCACTCTTCTGAAATGGAGGGTCGCCAGCTGGAGGCAGCCACATGTATATACAAGATTGCAGCTGGGAGGGCAATCTAAATTCCTTAAAAGCAACTCAATGGCGCTTGTATTTATTGCAAACTATGTGTAAGGTAAAGCTCAGGAGCAGGGAAATCTGTTGTGAAACGGCAAGGAAAAGATCATGTTTGCAAACAACTACATTTTAAACAAGTAGTAGGACAAAGCGAGCATTATATCCAGATCTTGAGATACCTTGGGACCCCCATGTGTATATCAAGCACAGATAGATGGAAAAAACCATACAGGACCAGAGTGTCTCTATTTGTACCCAAAAGACAGAGACATAATGTCAATTATTCACTGAAAATCAGGACTTTCTCCGGCTCAGTATATTTAGACTTTTAATGGCATTCAAATTGACATACAGAAGCAGGTTTTTTTACCCCAAGAAGTATTTTTGTTTGTTTGTTTG
>VYXH01006609.1:608993-629819 GCA_013397275.1 Burhinus bistriatus
CCCTTAGTCTCACTTAATTGCTTTATCTCTGGACTTCTCAATGCTTGCTTTACCTCTCTTATCACTTGCTCCTGCGGAGCCTTTTTTTTTGATAACTTTAGCTATGCTATTCACTCCAGTGATCTTATTTGGCAGTTATTCCAAAGGATGCACTGGTTTCTAAATGAAATAGTTCTGCTTCATTTGTTTCCTTGTGCTTGTATCTTCTACCTTATGAACTCTACAGTATACAGACAGGTTATCACAAGCTATTCTATTAAATTATGTATTAACCATCAATATACGTTTACAGTGTGTGTGTTTCATGGCATAATATCACAAACATTGCACAGTATAAGGACAATAGCTCTGTAAAAAGTACATTGTTATGAGCTAAAAAACTGAACTAATCAGGATTTGGAACTCTGTAAAATGAGGAGTTTGGATATACTAGCCTTGGGAGTTTACAGACTATAAAATGTACCCTGTGCAGACTGTCTTCCTTGGTATTTATGTGGGAAAACACCTTGGACTCAGTGGGAGTTTTACCTGTGTGAGGGTTATAGGGCTGGAGCTCAGTTGCAGCACTATAGAACTTCAGCTGTGCCAAGTCATGTATTTTGGAGTGATTTGAACATTTTTGTAACTGATGATATTTGAAGAATGTTTTAGTGCTTTTCTTCACAAAGCGGTCGCCTTTATCAGAATCACATTAAAGGGGTGCTGAAAGAAGACGATGAATCTTATATGACAAAATGTTGCAAACCTCCGAGAAATATAATTAAACTGTTCTTGGTGTCAGAGGTTCATAAGAGAAGAACCCGTTTATCTGCAAATTATATTGGGAAATAGAGATGTGTGCCTGCCTTTACTGTCCTATTGGTTAGTTTTGGTTGTATAGAACTAGCATCCAGGCATCCAAAGGAATTTGTGTCCCTGTTCTGCTAGCTATTAATATGTATGAGGAATATTAGTATTTGCTCAGAGGTTTTTATGATCTGAGGATGTGAAGGTAAAAGCAAGTGTTAGATTGCTTTGGTTTTTGGATGGGGCTAGGTACGAAGCAATGAAGTACTTTACCAAGCTTGAATGAGATGGGAAGCTCCAAGAGAAATTGTTCTTCAGAAAATGGCTATTTGTATAACAAATGGCATACTGCTTTGTAGCTCAGCTCTTTGTCTTTTAAATCAGATTCTCGTAAGACGGTGTTATTTTTGTTACAAGCATTATTTTTGTAACAGCTGGTCTATTTGGTCAAAAATTCCTAGCCTTGGCCATCCTCTGGCTTACTTACTGGCCATTCCTGCGTTCCTATAAAATATATAACCCTCCAGCCCCCCAACATAATAGTTAACATTGCAAGACTTTATATTTTGAGGGTGAAGGTAAGAATTTAAATGCTGTTAGTGTGGTGGATACATTGTGGACACTCAGGACACTGGTCAATTCTGCCCTAGAGTAGTGTAGATCCTGAATGTCTCTATTTTATATATTGGGAGATTATGCTGGCAGGTTCTGGTCCGGCTTTCCTGGTCCAGAGCTGCTCATGACTTTGTTCCTTGAGTTGCCAGCTGTGGTACCTGTCTTCCAGCCATGCTCATGGAAGCTCAGCGCAATGTCCCTTAGCGTGTAATCTGGGAAGTAGGCACTGAGCCTTGTGTAGTTCTTCTGCTTGATTACTCCTCTCCTGCACTCTTCTAGTCATAGTGAGTTTCCCGTTTGGGAAACTGAAGCTGGACCAGGGTTTTGAGGACTGAGGATTTGGGTTTTACTCAAATCCAGAAGAGGTCTTAGCTTCTGTGACATTGCAGGGGACCAGCATCTTGATACCATTATATTATCTAGAGCCATCAGAAAAGAAGTCTTCCTGGAGACACATGAGGAAACTAAAAATACAGTTTTTACTGGAGAATAATCCTGAGTTTCCCCAGTGGTCTAGGTACTGGAGATGTGATAGAAGTGCCCATAAAGCTCACTTGTTTTCTGGTAAATATTATTTTTACTACTTCCATCCAAAAGTCTCTTCTTCACAACTACAGGCAGGCCAGTCTGAAGTCACTCTCTCATGACTTTCGCTTAAAAAAAAAGTGGTATCTCTTATTATGAAAGACTTAATGGTGGTTTTAATAATTGTAATATTTTATTCTTTGGGGACTAACCTGGACGTTTTGTTGTGCATAATGAAATGAACCAAATGGCTCTTCACAACAGCTGTGGTAAATATACAAGTGATTTTGCTGCTTTGAAAACAGGAAAAAAACCTCTTCTGTTGCATCATTCTGGCTGGGAAGTGCTTACAGTTATTGTGACAGGACTGTATTTTGAGCAATTGTTGGTGATTTGGGTTTTAACACACAAAGAAAGTAATAAATCTGTCACCCTGAAAAATCAGGTTGTGACCTAAAGGAAGGAGCAAATTGTGGCTTTAGGTAAAAAAGAGTGACCTGTCTATGAGGGTCATTTATCATTATAACAAAATTGCTGGTGCTCTCCTAGCTGACCAGGAAGAAAGGCTGTGGTAAGCAGAATTGAGGGATGCAAGCATCCGAATATTTTTAACTGATCAATATTTTCAGGATTTACAAGCAGCCAAAAACCTGTTGGCATGCAGAGCAAATGCGCTGTGCATCTGTTCTAAGAAGGAAAACAAGAGCGAATGGGTTTAATTTGACAATTAAAAATGAAATACCTTTTAGATTTGGCATAAATGGTTTAATTCAAAATTGTGTCAGTACAGATGCCCTTAGCAGCCTATATACCTTGTACAGTGGTACAGAAAATGTGTATCAAACCAAACTCCCCAGAAGGTTGAAAACAATAAATAAGCAATAACATAAATCTCTTCAAGGTGGTGTTAGCATTACTTTCTAGTACTGCATGTGGTGCATGCAGAGTGTCTCAGAACTCACTTAAGATACGTGGTTCCAGTTCCCAAACTGTTCTTGATTAAAAAAGAAACAACCCCCAAACTTTCTTTCTTATCCCACCATCATTTAGTCTACATTACTGTATATGTCAGTAGTTTTACACGTATCTTATAAGAAAAAAAAGGATAGCAGAACAAGTTCAGTGCTACAACTGAGGTTGGCAGAGATTGCATCCATTGCAAAGGATACGTTCAATGAGTTCAAGTCTGACTTGCATGAAATATCAGCTGAACATGTTTTGAAATAAAAGAATGAAAAGAGGAGTTCTTTTTATGTCCTTATTCTTAAGTATCAAATCTCTCTCAGAATTAAAAATACTTATGGTTAATTCTGGAAAATATTTTCCTGCTTTTCAGTCTCTCCTAGCTGTGAATTTTCACTTTAATCTGTTTTTATAGAGTTCACAAAGGCATAATGAAAAGAGAATGGGGGGGGAAACCCAAAGCAATTCCTTGTACAGTAATTTTCATGTCAATTGCTAATTTCCTCTGATTGCCTTAGTGCAGGACTGTCTTATCAGACCAGAACATCCAATGCTAAAAAACAATTCTAATGTGTTTAGAAAAGCATTTATGATTCAGGCTATCACCTATTGTTAGGCATTATGAATATTATACTATATTAGGAATGCTTCACAAAGCTATTTTAATACAATTTACAAGAGCATTTTAATGTATCAAGGCTGTTAAAGTACTGTACACTTTCAATGCATCATAAGGACATTAAGATAAAAATCATGTAGAAGGTAAAATAGTAATTTATGATATGAACTGTCTTTTTAATGCACATTGATAATATGCTGTTCACTGTGGCTTTATTAAGGAAACCATTTTAGCATAATTTTAAGCATAAATATAAATTCCATTGATTTATTCAGACTTGACTACATGGCAGTGCCAAAATCTGGAGTAATTCTGTACCAAAGTGCCCTGTCAGATCTTACCAGTGCAGAGGACCAGGCTGGGATTAAAGCACTTAACTGAAGCTTCATGACTAGTGCTCTAAAAAGATTAGGCTTTCGTTAGTAGTTCCTCCAGTTTGAGGAATCAACAAAGTTACCCTGGAAAATAGTATCCTAAACTTTTCATTAGATAGCAACATTTTTGTTTCACTCATTCCTGAGAATGTTGAAAGTGATCTTTATCCTGATAGTGTGATTTTTTTTTTCTACTTCTAATTAAAAAGGAAATGAACAGTTCTGTCACCAATATGACTAAAAATTTTTTTGTTCAATTTTGGCTTTAAGATTTAGTACCAAATTTTGTGAATTTGTGTTTTTTTTGCCTTTGTGCTCAGGAATGTGATTTTTCTTGTATTTGATATGTACCCATAAAATAAACTAGATTACTCTCAATGTCAGATTTGCATTCAATAAAAAACTGAATTAACTCTTTTCCTTCTAAGACTCAGACCCAGAAAAAAAGAATATGCCTAGTAATAAGCTATTAACTGAGGTCAGATTTCCAGAAAAGCTTACATCTATTATTTTCCATTACTACATCATGTATTCTGTTTTTTTTGCTTTCATTAAAACTTTTATCAAAGGTAAGTTTCTAAAGGTGTCTTCCAATGTATTTGTTACAAATTCTAAGTTTTGAATGTAGAAAAACTTGTCTGAATAAATTAAAGGAAATCCTGGCTGAAATTTAATAGGCAGGAGATATGTGAAAGTCCTTTTCTAAATCTGGTCTTTCTGTTTGTATCTGATTCAGAATGTGACTACAGATCAGTAAAGAGATAAATGTGTAGGTTAGATTTCTTGTGTAAAAGTAACAGCATAAAAATGTGGATTTATTCTGGTGTCATTTTGGGTATCTTCAGGCTTAATATCACCCTAAAAAGTGTGAGTATAGCTTTTGCATGTGTTTGAACTAGGTCATTTTATTTTCCCTTGAGGTTTGGGACTAGGCTACCAGAAGTGAAGGGTCCAGTCCACCACTCAGCAAGATCAAGGGGAGGATCTCTTCACCTCTCACAGCTAACACTTCACTCTAATCAAAAAGAAACCATGCAATACAATAACTTAGACTGCAATTAAAATTGCTACTTGTGAAACTATGGAAGTAAGAAGCCCAAAGTAAAAAAACCTTTGCTTTAGAACAAAAAATCAAACTGTTTTGTGAAAGAACTGAAGCATGGAGTCCTGTAAAAGTGTTTGTTGTTTTACTCCCCTTGGCAGGAATAATTTGACTCTGTTTCCTTACTCTTCCAGATGCCTAATAGTGCTTATTTTCTTCCCTCCTTTGATACCGACTTCATTATCTTTCATGTTTTCATCACTCTCTCAAATTTGTTTTAAACTAGCTTGTATTTAAAGATAAAAATTTATTGTAAGACCAACAGAAAGACAGAAAAAAACCCCTCCAAGGTAACAGATCTAAAACTATGGCATATAACTATTCCTGTGCTGAAATGATGGTTTCTCTTCCTAATACATTAATATTTGACTTTTAATCACTTCATAAAAAGTTGTACGTGGCAAAAATCCAAATTACAGCAGTGAAGTAATGCACAAGTAGAAGAGAAACCTGTGAAAAAGGCTTCTGTGTTTGTAAGGTATTTCACCATAAATACAGCTGTTTTCTGTAACTTTTGGAATGGATTTGAGGAAGGCTTGTCTGGAAATGTCACATGAGACCCTGTAAGCAATACTAATATTGTTCTGTCCATGAGGTGCTGTTTGTATTCATTTCAGTAAAGATCTATTGTACTTTTGTCTGCTTCAAGTATTCCCTTAAGAATGAAGTTTACATTTTAGAAAGTGGCAAGGTATTGAATTTGCCATAAGGTTATAGCAATCTGTAGGCAGCAACTGGAGGAGCTATATCTTTACACGCTGAAACTTAGAATATTTCTAATTTTTATAAGAGTATAAAACTTGCTGCTGAAGCCTCTTTTCAGTTAAGAGTATAATGCACATTTGGGTTTGCTCATCCCTGAGAATTACAGCTGAGATTGAGGAGGTATAAAATACAGGATTTATGAAAGGAGAGAGCATGCACAACTTTGATGTATAATCCAGGGTCAAAACTATTTGGACCTTAAATTACTATCAAATGTGTGGATAATTCTTCCTTCTCAATACGTATGTAAGTTAATACTATTAAATATCTATAAAACTCTCAATCAGACAATTTTTACTTATCTAGATAAAATGTCAAGAGCTCTGATTTCTCAGTGTTCTGTTAGTACAGAAACCATTTAATGATGTCTGCAATAACACCGTTGTTTTGTTCATACTTATTAATCAAATTCCAAATTGCAATGTGTTTTCCTTGCGTCTTTTTTGTGCCTCATAGGAGCCATAGATTTTGCTAACCATTTTTTTTTTTACTATATTATTTTTAAAGAACTTTCTGATTCAGATGTGGAGTACTATTATGACAAAGACGGCAGATTTTGTCTGGCCAAATTATTTTCTTGCTGTTTTTAGAAACAAATGTGCTTGTATTGTGCACCATAGATTGGCACTTAGATGAGGTTGGGGTAAGCATCTAGTCAATCATATCTGGATAATAGACATCAGTGATATGGTTGTGCAAGGTTTACCCTCTTTGATTTATACTAGAGGATTGTTTTTTATGGGACTTCTAGAATATTTGTCACTGAATAATGTTTTTATGACCAAACCACAAACACAAAGCCATTATTTCTTTTAAAGCAATCGACCAACAGTTTGATTAAATTTATACATATTTTGAGAGCATTCAGACTGGATGCCATCAAGTGCAATGAACAGAAGATGCTTCTAAAGCAATAGTGGTACTGGTCCTGAATTGTTATTGACCATCACCTTGTAAAGTCATTTATAACAGGGGGAGTAACAATACAACTAAGTCAAAATGCAGGCATTTAACAGGCAGGCTGTTCTCCCTCTATGCTGATGAAAAGTCTGCATAAAGTTCATCATGATAGAGACTTGAGCCATTGTCCATTAAGCATTAAGAGATCTTCAGCTAAGACACTAAATTAATTTTTAGCCTGCTTCATTGATTCTGAAGTGTTTAAAATCTTTACTATGACTCAGTTGCAATGAAATTAAAAGGTTTAAAAACTTGTGAAAATGGAATAAAAAGAAATGCACACCTGCAGCTGGTATATTGATACACGACTGTCTTTGTACAGTGATATTCTTGCTTGTAAGCAATAACAGTGTGTGCTATGTTTGAGTATAATAACAGATATTACTTACTGGTAAGCAACTGATTACTTCATCTAGTCTTGGGTCCCACACTACAGGAAAGAATGGATTAAATTGGAGTGAGTTCAGAAGAGGCCATCAAACTCCCTGGGGGTTGGAGCAGAGGTCCTGTGAAGAGAGGCTGAAGGTCCAGGGCTTGGTCACCCTGGAGGGAAGGGAGGATGGTGGGTGTACCTAACAGAAGATGGAGCCAGGGTCTCATTGAGGTGCATAGCAGGAAAACAAAAGACTGGTCATAAATTGAATCAGGAGGTTTGATGTGGATAAAAAGAAAAAAGTCAAAATGAGCATAATAAAGCAGTGGAACAGGTTTTTGGAGGAAGCTGTGCAGTCAGTCTTGGAATTGGAAAAGCCCTGAGAAACCTGGTCTGGATTCAGTGCTGAAGCCGCTTTGAGTGGGAGGCTGGACAGAGATGGTCTGAGGTCCCTTCCAGCTGGAATGATTCTGTGACTTGATTTTTCCTGACAGGATTAGGTGATGAGATTTTTGGAACCATCCAGGGGATCTGGATCCTCCAGAGGACTTTTCAGATGCATGCAAAAGGGTTTGGAGCCCAACTGGACTACCTTTCAGAGGCAAATGAGTATGCCCTTGGGACTGTTAGCCTCATTTATCTGAAGGGCTTTAGTGATTCTAGTAAACTTATTAAAATATACCCAGAGCAGGTAATCTACCATTTGATGGCAGTGTAGAACATAAAGTCACCAATGAGGCAATTGCAGTGAAAGCTGTCAAAATCTGTAGAAAAATTACACTTTTGGGTAAGTGATCAGGGCAAAATGTACGTGGGCACAAAGAAGATGAGATCAAGTTCCCTTTAACTACACTTTGGACTGATGAGACTTAACTACACTGATAAGATAAAACCAAGACATTACAAGTGAAGCAATAGAGGCTTCTTAGCCTTTAGTTTACAGTCAAAATTAAATGCCATTTTAACTGTATCCTTGAGGAAAACTACAATGTAAAGTGAAAAGAACTACGTGTTCCTCAATGTTATGCAGAGGAGGCATCACAATGAAAAATCTTATCTAACTGTTTGTAAACTAGTATTTTGTCTTGAATCTACCAGTGGACAAACTATTCTGATGCCCTTCTGTTGTTTGCTTTGGTCACTCTGGTCCTCATGTACTAGTACTTGATTCAGGTCCAAGGCATCCTTCCTAAGCAAGATCTTTTTATTAATGGCCAACATCACTTTGGTATTTTGTTAAGGACTGATAATGCTCAGCAAAATAGATTGTAGCCTTACAGTGCCTGGGTTTATGTGGCTCTGATTACAAAACATTTGCAGCAGAGTATGGCTGGTCAGGGTAGTGGAGAGGAACAGCATCCTGATTCCCCGAAGAAGAGCCTATCAGTAATGCTGCATGCTTCCTTTTCAAAACCTTTACATTTTAACACATGAATCAGTATTTCCTCCTGCTGTCCTAGACTACATATTGCTGTGCTTAGGACTCAGAAGTCCAAGAGCCATATTGGGATAGAGCTTTCTAAATAAGGTAGTTTTCTGTTGTAAAAATACTTGTTCTAATTTTCTGTTTTCCCTTTGCTTGTTTGTCATGCTACATGGAAGGGCTGTAACTAGAGGAGTCTAATTTTGGGTCTATGGAAATAAACGCAATAATTACTCTGAAATAAAGGACTGCAAAGAAACAACATCACAATATAGCAAAGAACAATGCTGACAATCCTACCTCTATTAGCTGCATCTCTGCATTTAGATGTGACTCAGATATAACAATCAGTGGAAGGCTGTGGAGACATTTGCTGTATGGGTCTTTGGTATGATGAGATGTGCCTATTCAGGATGACAGCAAAATTTTAACCAGAATAGTATGGGAAACTAGAGAAGAGATCTGATAACTAGAGAACTGCTTTTACAGTTTAACTTCCCTCAAAGGCTTCAAACCAGGCAGGCTGTAAGGAGGAAAAAAACCCCAGTCGCTTTCCCCCCACCCCCCCGCCCAACAAAAAAAAGAAAACCCCTAATCCCCCAAAAAAACCACAAATGAACCCCAACCAATTATGAAGACCATTACAAAAATACAAGTGCTAGAATATCAGCCTGCATTAATGTGATACATCTCACTACAGAGGGCACATCATAAGTGAAATAAAATGCAGAAAAGGACGTAGATCTGTCTCTGATCTGTTGCCTCATGGCAATGATTAGTAATTGATGCCTTTGTAATGCATCTTGGACCCCTAAATTTTTCAGTGGAGCAGCATATGGTGATCATAGATGCCCAGTATTTTTGGATGGATAGCTCAGCAATGCCTAAAATGTACCAAAGGCAACACACTTCAATATTTAATATCCTGGAACACTTTTTATCTCAATAGAACCCTTGTCCTGTCTGTCTTCTTGTGCCCTTCCCAGATTTTGAGCACTCTTATTCTAGAGTAAGTATATCCACATGAAGTTATACCCCAGAACATTTTAGTAGATTTTCAAGAGGCAAATCTCAGGTGTCTAGCTTAGGGATCAGTTTTTCAAGAACAGGAATATTTCCAACCTTCCTTCCTCACACACAGTATTCTTGCTGAAGGCTCAGATTTCATTATTCTTTAAATCACTGTTTTCATCTTGTATCTCTCTAGCTGTGAATGCTGCTAATTCATGGGTTGTGGTTTTCTTCAGTGGAAGTCTATAGTTTCTGGATTATTTTGGCTGCCACATTTAATAGCATCTCTGGTTTGAGAGGATGCAAGCAGAAGCATCTGCATGATCATCTAGTGTTTTCCAGCTTTGCATTAATTTTGGACAATATTGCAGAGCTTATACAGATGACTGTGATGGGCTGGGGCAAACCAAATATTTTCTAGATTTTTGTGTCAACAGAGGCTTTTATGGGCTAGTCAGGTAAAGTGCCAACTTACATAACAGTAACTATTCTTCAGAAGTTATTTGTTTGCCAGAGGTGCAAGATGACATATATCTCTAAATGCAACAGTGGATGCTGTGATTGTGGTTTAAAGCCATTCTAGAACTTCATGAATAAAAAGACAAGTTTCCATAGCAAGTAGTTTGCTGTACTGCTGTTTTACTTTGCAGAAACCAATTTTCTGCAGACCTGTGGCGGGGATGACAGCCAACTTTTTCAAGGCTAACTCATCTTAATGAACTATTAACTAAATTACCTACCTACAATAGTTTACAACTTAATAGCATTATACATACCTAAGGAGCAAGTATTCCTTAGGGTAAAGGACACTAAATCTGACTACTACAAAACTTCCAATGCTATTGTTGCTGGTGAAATGATACTGGCGTTAGCGTGATGATATTACCTTTGTGTTTGCCTCTGATATCCTCAAAAGAGAAGCGAAGTGGGGTAGAATTGCTGCTGCCAAATGTTTTGTTATCCTTTTTTGCAGTCCTGTAAGTGCTGAGTATCTCATTCTGGAGTGACAAGGATTTGAGTATCTTCAGGTGCCACAGTTTGTAGCACAAAAGACTTGATTCATAGAATGACTAGGCTTCGATATGAGCTATAGAGTTACAACCAAAATAAATGCACAAAGCAAATGCAAAAACCTGGCTTTGTACCAACAAGAAATGAGGAATGAAACAGATATGCAAAAGTGATCTAGACATTTTTCTTTCAATGAGCAAAGAAGCTGTCTCTCTCTCTGTTATAGAGGAAAGTGGTGATATGGACAATATATTCATCACAGTATTCAAGCAGTAATGTTGAAAGGGGGGTTAATTTCAAAGCATTTGCTATATTATTTTAAAAAGAAAATATGCAGCTCTTCTAGTACCTGTGAAGACCGCATTGGTCTTGAATGCTTGGTTACTACTCTAAGTGTAGCTATAACAGGTAAAATGGACTTTATTAAGAAAAATTCTTTTTTTCAGCCTTAAGTTTAAATTCTCATGTCAAGCCTTAAGAAGTTTAAATTTTCATGTCAAATCGTGTAAATACATCAGTTAAGCTTTACGGTAGGGTCAAGACTCGTTAAGGAATAAGTGAAGATTTTGACTTGTAAACCTACACTGTTTTTTTTAGGAATCACCATTTATTCCAAATCAGGAGAAAATATTTGTTATGGCTAAATTAAGTTAGATTAGAAAAATAACTTTGCTTGATTGATGTTTATTCTCAGTCAAGTAAAATAGGAACAGCTATCATACTGACTCCCCAAGTAACTGTGGTTACGCATACTGGTGTAATAGGGAGCGAAGCGTTTCAATGACTTGCCTAAGATAGTACCGTGACCCTATGGCAGAGCCAAAAATAAAACTCAAATACTGGTTCCTGATCCAGTGACGTAGTCCTGGAAATATTGCTGCTTTAGTGTCAATAAGCAAGCATTTATGAAACGTGGAAGATGTACAAACCTTTGGCAATATATTTAAAGACAAAAAAGTGGCATTGCCAGGCAGAATGTCTGCAGTTTCCCTTTTTAACCCTGGCTCCAAGTCCATTTTGGCACATGTCTGTTTTCATGACTGTGATAGCGGTTAGCCCACTTTGGATATTTGTGGAAGAATTTTTCAGACAGGGACGCTTTTCTGTATCCAAAGCAATTTACTGCAGAGAGGGAAAGCTGACTGAGATGAAAGTCATGTAATCCCCCAGCGGGCAATCTGTGACGCATACCTTTGAGCCAAAGTGAAAATAATAGTACTGAATTGACTAACCCTGGTGTGCAATCTCTGAGCTCCGTCATAGATTTGGAGAGCTTCTTCAGTTTTTAAGGTAACAGATCATTTTAGAGGCGATCGAGCCTATAGTGTTATTGTTGACTAACAAAGATAACTGCGGGTAATAAAAACTGCCAAGTGTGAGGAAAAGTGTGAAATTTAAATTCCTGTGTGTGAATACATTTTCATTACATGCATGCATGTATCAACACACAGAATACTTAAAACAAGTTTGGTTGGTGTTTTTTTTTTTTTTTTTTTTTTTTTTTTTTTTTTTGGATATAGGGGTTTCACTTGGGNTTAGGAATATGAGGATCTACATTGGAGGACTTTGAGAAAGGAGAGAAAAGTCTTTATAGTGCTACTGCTAGGAAAAAGAATAATGTGCAGAGCATCCTAGATGCTTTGCTTGTCATGGAGCAGTGCCCTGTTCAGCTCTTTCATGCATACTATGTCCATGTCAGCTTGAAAAAGACAGATCTGAGAGTACACACGTGTATGAGGTTAGATGCCAGCTGCATACCAGACACTTAAGACAAAAAAGAAAACTCCTGACTCAGACAATGCTTTTAAAGCTATTGAGATAACAAACTGAAATTCCTAAAATGCAGGATGTCCTGCTGCAGGAGGGGCCATTAAGAAGGAGGTGGAAGGAAGCTGGACAATCCCAAAGAGAACCATTCACACAAACTTATTTTCAAGACCAAATCCAAAAACCTAACAAGTAAAAACCAAACAAGTAAACTTACACAAGAGAAATTATTGCAGCTAATGAACTCTATGCTGCCTGTTATTTTGAAGGGGATATAGCCCATATTGGCAGTTTTAATAAAGGAACACTTGATAAGCTTTCATTAAAAAGGTATGTTATTTATCTCCCCAAACCAATAATAAAAATAATAGTTCTCATCCTGATATATCTTAATAAGGCTTAATACAGTTGATAAATATGCAATAACTTTAGTTATACAAAACAGTCTTTAAAGAAGCCTAGGGCCTGCTCCTACTCCCTCTTTAACCCGCTCAGCAAATCCTTGAAATGTGCTTTAGGTATAATGTTAACTTTCAGGAATTTGTTTTTGCTTAAGCTGTTTATTTAATTTTTTCATTTTTCTAGTCTTCTTATAGTTATGGAGCTTCATAAAGAGAATTTTATTAACAAGATTTTGAGCTAAATACACTAAATTAAAATGCCTAACAGTATTTGCTCTGTGTATGTGTGTGTATATATATATTTAAATGCATTTACTACATAGAAAGTTCAGTATTGGTGTGTGCAAAGATATATGTATATATACAAGCATGCATATATTTTTATATGCTTATAAACATATGTGTATATAAAGTGTACAAACACTATAGCGACTTATTCTCCTTAGCAATATTTTGGCAGAAAAAAGGTTTGAAAACAAAGGATGCATCCAATAAAATTGAATTGCTTCATTTAGTTGGGTGGAGGTTTTTGCAAGAAATAGCACAGGAGAACACATATACTTGACAACAGAATACAATGTCAGATGTGGAACACAGAACCAATTTGTCTTAATTAAGACACATAAAAAAATGTGGCAGAAAATGTATTTGGGTTTTTTCATTCTAATTAATATTCATGCATTTGAAGTGTTCTCCACTGTTATGTTTCTAATTATGTTGGAGAAATGTACAATGTAGAATTTTCCTATCAGATGAAGTGTGATACTATGGAAAAATATTAAGCTAAAAAAAAAAATAATCCTGGAACATTCTCACTGGCATCCACGCAATGTAGTTCTCAAATATCAAATGGATGTACATGACAATTAGCTCAGGCTTTGCCTTAGAGAAGCACAGAACAGGATGCCAAAATTCTTATCCTGTGATGCAATAAATTATATTTTATTAGCAGAGCTTCAGTTTTCAGTTAAAAACCACCAAATCCTGCACTATGTACTTTATTCTGTTTGTGATGTGTCTCAATGCTCCTTCATGGAGCAACTGATGCAGCTCTTCACAGACATTCCTTACAAGAGAACAGTTAGCAAAAAACAACTGGAAAGTCAAATACTTTGAGTGTAGTTAAGATTGATTTATACTAGCAAGAAAATATTTCAAACTATCCTATTGCTGGTTACTTTTTTTCCTATTTATTCTACACACACGGAAAAGTAATATAATCTGTGGAACATCAATCATCCAATAGGCCCTGTTTCTTCTGTGAATGCTACTTTTCTTTTTAGATTTTTCATGCAACTGTACTTCGAGTAGATGATAGCACTTAATGCATTTGCTCATTAAAGCAAAAGTAGGAATAACTTTACAGTTGTATTGTCTCAACATATGGAATATTCTACTATGTTTTGAAAAATGTAATGGACATCTGTGGCATACTGAGAGGCATATTCTTTCAGTAGGTAAATGTTTCAGTGGATTAGGAGACTTAACCTAATCAGGTTAAATGTCAAATCATTGCCCTGTAGGGGCAGAATGAAGTATGGACACTCTTAAAAAACTGAACCATCTCTATCAGTCTAAGGGACTGTTAAGGATTAATTAGACCTGATACAAAAGAGACCAGAGCTGATGGCATAACTTAGGTTCTGCTAAGGTTCTGTTTTGCTGGTACTATAAAAGGGTTTGCTAATGATCACAAAGTTTCCAAGTGATTCTCATTTAAGAACCATATGAAGTTAGTATGTTTATACTACAAGAACAATTACATGTGCTTGTTTCCCTGATTTGCTTTGAGATCACTGGAGATGAGAATTCAACCTGATTTAAACTCTGACAGCTCTTCAAAATGTGTTTACACGCTGTCTACGCGAGCATGCTATGACTCTGTCATTTTAATGCAGTCCTTTTCACATCATCTAAAAGACTTTACATCTGTTCAGGTGGAAATTTTTTTTCTGTTCAACTTTACTAAAAACCATGGCTTTTCATCACTCAATTACCACCTCTTCTATTTAGAAATGTGTTCTACTTGGACCGTCCTGGCACCAGTTTGGCGTAACACTGACCTAACAAGGAAGTCTGGCTTTAGGGCATCCTTTTTCCTGTGGCTACTTTAGTCATGTTGAGATATGGTTTCTAATAAGAAAGGTTACCTTTATGAACTTGTCTTTAATGGTTGATACAGCAAAATACCTAAGCTTGTTCTGAATCTTAAAAGTCACAAGATGTCCTAAGTACAAGGAGCCTGCACTTTAAACTCAAAACAATTAAAATTAATCAAAACATCATAGCATTGTAGTGGCTTGGCACTATTGTTTTGGTATGGCTTCAGTTTAAGTATTTTGCTTGCATTATGGTCTTTATTTCAGGTAAAAGATTCATTTTGTCTGACACTTCATAAAGCAGTGTCCTCCATGGAAGAGCTGAATGCCTCCACTGATGTGCAGCAATACAGCCGCAGGTACTGGTAGCCTAGGGACTACCTGACAGTGGTACATGATGAAAAGAGCTTGTCTGAACATGCTGTGTATCCTATGTGACCTCTGAAGGAGAAAAACATTTTCCTTACAAGCCAAGCTAGCTATTTTTCCTGTAGGACCAGTGTGTTGCCACAGGACTTGTAGATTATCATAGAATGGTTTAGGTTGAAAGCGACCTTAAAGATCATCTGGTTCCAACCCCCTGCCATGGGCAGGCACATCCTTCCACTAGACTAGGTTGCTCAAAGCCCCATCCAACCTGGCCTTGAACACTTCCAGGGATGGGGCCTCCACCACTCCGCTGGGCAACCTGTTCAAGTGCCTCACCAGCCTCAGAGTGAAAAATGTCTTCCTAATATCTAATCTAAATCTACCCTCTTCCAGTTTGAAGCCATTACCCCTCATCCTATCACTACATTCCTTTGTAAAAAGTCCCTCCCCATCTTTCCTGTAGGCTCCCTTTCAGATACTGGAAGGCTTCTATAAGGTCTCCCCAGAGCTTTCTCTTCTCTCTTCTGTTCCAGATTAGCTTCCTTTCCTCTGTAATCAGGCCAGTGTCAGGGGAGGGTGCACATGGATAGACTCATGTATTATTACTTGATTGGGTGTATGTTCTGCTTCCACCATTTTTCTAATGCCAGACGCACCAGTGTGCTTTTCTTCACTATTGCTGGTTTTTTTTTTTTGAGAATGAATAGCTGATACAGGAACTCTTGGCCTTCATTGGACCAGTTTTCAGTCTGGACCCGTACCTCTGTCAGGCTGTGGCCAACACTTGCTGCTCCCAAAAGGAGTCCAGGAAATTCTGCCCTGTCCAGGTATGGGTTTCTGCTCCTTAAGGTAAAGGTTTTTCCTGAGGGCCATTAGGGATTTGCGTATGCTGGTGGCCAAGAGGATGACTCCTACTGTCTGTCACGCTAGAATAATCTGCAGCCTGACGATGTGCTAGAGCAGAAAAATGTATACTGGTATTACATAATTAGCATATAGCAGGAGAAGCTACTTAGGAAGTATTTTACTGCCCAAGGGCAGCTGTGCATTGTGAAGAGTCATTACTGAGCTCTACCAAAGACTTTCTTAACTGGATATGAACCCTGGGAGCATCATCAGGATTATAATGATTTCCTCTAGCCATGCAATGCTGCTTTTTTTTTATTTATTTTTTTTTTATTTTTTTTTGTGATAGGGGCTGGGGGAGAAGAGGAAGGAAAACACATGGTAAAACAGTGCTCAGGGTTGCTGAGTGTAGGTGTTTCTCGCTTGTAGCCCTGCCAGCTGCTTTCTGTGAGTGCTCTCATGTAATGCCGCTTGACAAAAACACTTGTAGGTAGACAACTCCAAGATATTTTAAACATTGAATTATTGCCAGCTCTTTTCTTCATTTCTTTGGGCAATTTAATAAATTTATTTATTACTCTTGTTGTTTCAGTGTAAGAGTTTTGGTATAACTTTCCACTTAGCTACCTCAGCTTCACATCTGCGTGGCTGTATTTGGTAGCCCAGCTGTGCAGAATGCAGGCAGGACAAAGGGATTTTACAAATTGACCAATAAGGCAAAAACAATAATAAAAATGAGTGAAAGAATGGTCTCAGGGGAGAAATTTTTATGGAAATAGGAGCCCTAATGTGATAATAGTATAGAAACATGTCACAACTTTTCTACATTTCTCTGCTGGAAGCTAGATGTCTGGGGATCAGCTTGCACACAACTGGACTGTACCTCTGCGGGGAGCCTTACTGTAGGTTTGGTTTGGCTTACTTGGGAGGCATATGGTATTTCGGAGTATGCTAGGAGGTGCAAAGTCCTCCTGACTCTGCAAGCATCAGAAAATTTCTGCTGTTTTATCTATATCGGAGAAAGTCTTTGTGAAGTAAAGCAATTCAAGTTATAGGCTTGAGGGGAATCTAATGATCTGATGAGAGCTTGTATGTCCTTCCTGTCAAGCAGCTCTGGGATACTTTCAGGATTTTCTTTCCTGAAATAAACCAATAAACCCATTTTACAACATTTTCTGTTTTCTGATGCATTTGCAATGGAGATAGAATTTTTAAAGTGAAAGTGGTGTGAGTTTTGGTGCAAGTTTAATGAGCAATTGTTTTCATTCCAACTAACTGCTGTTAGTTGATAATTTTGTTTTATAATTTCTTTATGTGCTGATGTGTGTGTTCAAAAGTAGATGCTTATGCTGCCACCTGCATACAATAATCAGCTTGTGCAACCTCAGGGATGAACTCTGCTGGTGGCATAAACAGCAGTACTGAAGCATAATCTCATATGCCTTGATATAAGTAGATCTGACACATAGGTATTAAGGATATACAAAGCATGGGCTGCTAGTAGGAAATAATCCCTGCTTGGGGAGAGCCTTATGGGTTAGAAAGTCAGGCTGAGGGTGAGGTGGGAAGTGGAGGCAACGCTCCCAATTTGTAATGCAGCAGAAGAGCAGCACAGGCTTCATGACACTAGTCTAGTGCCACTTAGGGTCCTCTGCCTCCTCCTCACTGCTGGGCTAGGTGCTGGCCTAGACCCCTTATGCTTTATAGTCACCTGGCCGCAAGAAGAGGGGATGTTTTCCTTTAGGACATGGAAATCTGCCTCAATTGGAGAACAAGATGTTTACAGCAGGCCAGGGAGCATATGAAAGCTTCAGGATGGTGGGTATGAGAAGCAGAAGAGAACCCATGTTTCATGAGACTGCTGCTAGTACCCTATGAATGATTACTAGACAAGGAAAAAAAAAAACAATCCAAGGAACACTATAATGTTACTGGAAACTATTCAGTACAGCACAGTACATGGCCATAAATTTCATATGATGGTTATAACAGTTTTCTCCTCAACAATTACACACTGTATGACTCTGAAAATGATAGTGAGCTCCTCTGAGATGTCTTTATAATAAAATATTAGAGAAAGAAAGGAAAATTGGAATAAGAAAAACAAGGAGAACTATTTGTATTTCGCCACCTTCTGGAGTATTGGGGAACCATATGTGAGGGTGTACCATAAACTCACATGAGGGACAATGATGGGGAGAAGTGAGCATTAGAATCATAGAATGGTTTGGGTTGGAAGTGACCTTAAAGATCATCTAGTTCCAACCCCGCTGCCATGGGCAGGCACACCCTTCCACTAGACTAGGTTGCTCAAAGCCCCATCCAACCTGGCCTTGAACATTTCCAGGGATGGCGCATCCACAACTTTTCTGGGCAGTCCATTCCAGTGTTTCACCACCCTCACAGTAAAGAATGTCTTCCTAATATCTAATCTAAATCTACCCTTTTTCAGTTTAAAACCATTACCTCTCATCCAATGGCTACACTCCCTGATAAAGAGTCACTCCCTGCCTTTCCTGTAGACTCCCTTTAGGTACTGGAAGGCTGCTATAAGGTCTCCCTGGAGCCTTCTCTTCTCCAGGCTGAACAACTCCAACTTTCTCAGGCTGTCTTCATAGGAGAGATGGTCTGGCCCTCTGATCATCTTTGTGGCCCTCCTCTGGACTTGCTCCAACAGGTCCATGACCTTATGTTGGGGGCTACAGAGCTGGATGCAATACTCCAGGTGGGGTCTCACGAGAGCAAAGCGGGGGGTTAGAATCGCCTCCCTTGACCTGCTGGCCATGCTTCTTTTGATGCAGTCCAGGGTGCTGTTGTCTTTCTGGGCTGTGAGCACACACTGCCAGCTTATGTTGAGCTTCTCATCAACCAACACCCCCATGATCCTCTCCTCAGGGCTACTCTCGATCCATTCTCTGCCCAGCCTGTATTTGTGCTTGGGATTGCCCTGACCCATGTGCAGGACCTTGCACTTGGCCTTGTTGAACTTCATGAGGTTGGCACAGGCCCACTTCTCAAGCCTGTCCAGGTCCCTCTGGACGGCATCACTTCCCTCCAGCGTGTCAACCATTCCACACAGCTTGGTGTCGTTGGCAAACTTGCTGAGGGTGCTCTCAATCCCACTGTCCATGTTGCCAAGAAAGACATTAAACAACACTAACCTCTGAGGAGTGCCACTCATCACTCGTTGCCACTTGGACATTGAGCTGTTGACTGCAACTCTTTGAGTGCAACCATACAGCCAATTCGTTATCCACCAAGTGGTCTATCAGTCCAATCCATGTCTCTCTAATTTAGAGACAAGGATGTTGGACAGGACAGTGTCAAATGGTTTGCACAAGTCCAGGTAGATGATGTCAGTTGCTTTTCCCTTATCCGTGAATGCTGTAACGCCATCATAGAAGACCACTAAATTTGTTAGGTGTGATTTGCCCTTAGTGAAGCCATGTTGGCTGTCACCAATCACCTCCTTATTTTCCATGTGCCTTGGTATAGTTTCCAGGAGGATCTGCTCCATGATCTTGCTGGGTACAGAAGTGAGACTGACCAGCCTGTAGTTTCCCATGTCTTCCTTTTTTCCCTTTTTAAAAATGTTGGTTATATTTCTCCTTTTCCAGTCAGCAGGAACTTCGCCAGACTGCTGTGACTTCTCAAATATGATGGACAGTGGCTTAGCAACTTCATTCACCAGTTCCCTCAGAGCCTGTGGTTGAATCTCATCAGGTCCCATGGACTTGTGCACCTTCAGGTTCCTTAGATGGTGTCAAACATGATCTTCTACAGTGGACAGCTCCTCTTTTTCCCAGTTCCTGCCTTTGCCTTCTGTGACTTCAGTGGTGTGGCTAGAGCGCTTGCTGGTGAAGACTGAGGCAAAAAAAGTCATTGAGTACCTTCTCCATACCCTGGGTGACCAGGTCTCCCGTTCTGGAGAGGACTCACATTTTCCCCAGTCTTCCTTTTATCATTGACATACCTATAGAAGACTTTCTTGTTGCTGTTGATGTCCCTGGCCGGATTTAATTCTATCAGGGCTTTAGCTTTCCTAACCAGACCCCTGGCTGCTTGGACGATTTCTCTGTATTTCTCCCAAGCTACCTGTCCTTGGTTTCCTTTTTGAGTTTGTCCAGGATCTTCTTTTTCATCAATGCAGGCCTCCTGGCATTTTTTCGTTACTACGTCTTCATTGAGATGAATCACTGAGCTTGGAGGAGGTGATCCTTGAATATTAACCAGCTTTCTTAGGCTCCTCTAACCCCCAGGGTTCTGTCCCACGGTATTGTACCAAGCAGATCCCTCAAGAGGCCACAGTCTCCTCTCCTGAATTCCAGCTTCAGTGCCTCTCCTGATGCGATGGGTCTTTCCTCTTCACTGTGCAGAGCTGTGAAGTGGTTCTGCAAGGGTACCTCAGGCTTCGGGGGAAGTCTCTTCCTCCTCCTGGAAAACTGTATTCCTCATGGTCACAGCTGCACACACCAGCACTGCTTCCTATGATCTGTGCCAAGAGGAGCAGAATACAGCAGGAAAGTCTGGAGATTGAGGCATTCCAGGCTACCCAGGTACATGGAAACTCTTCCTTCCTAAACTGTGTGTGCAGAGGCATTTCAATAACTGGCATGCTCCCTGTCCCCTTTCCTTGAGGTCTCCTCCAGCATTTAACAGTTATAGGTACCAGCTGCTCCAGGACCAGAACTGTCTCTCTTAGGTAAAACCTGTAGCTCCAGCAGCATCTGGCATGGTTCAGGTTCCTGTTCTTTTCCTAACCTCACCTATTAATGGACATCTCTTCTTCAGAATGCATTTTTCTTTTTTTTTTTTTT